>LQMS01002250.1:0-31086 GCA_001657455.1 Spathaspora girioi | reverse complement strand
GGTTGAACTTGTAGGTGGTGGCAAAACTAGGGTACTTGTTGAGCTTGTTGGTAAGCCATTACCTCTGGTATTGGATGTAGTTGGTAAGCCGTTTCCTCTCGTACTGGTTGAACTTGTTGGTGGCAAAACTAGGGTACTTGTTGAGCTTGTTGGTAAGCCATTAGCTCTGGTATTGGATGTAGTTGGTAAGCCGTTTCCTCTCGTACTGGTTGAACTTGTAGGTGGTGGCAAAACTAGGGTACCTGTTGAACTTGTTGGTAAGCCATTAGCTCTGGTATTGGATGTAGTTGGTAAGCCATTAGCTCTGGTACTGGATGTAGTTGGTAAGCCATTTCCTCGGGTATTGGTAGAGCTAGTGGGAGCCGGAGCTGGGAAAGCAAGGGGTTGAATTCCCTGAATATTAGAGGAAGAAGTAGTGGAGCTAACAGGAACTGGTGCCGTGGCAGATGAAGGAACAACAGGTGGAGCTGCGACAGACGCATCAAGAACAGTTGAAGTTGGAGCAGATGTAGGAACAACGATAGGAGCTGCAGTAGATGGAACGACAACGATTGGAGTAGCACTAGATGAATCACCAACAGATGGTGTTGCGGCAGATGAAAGTGAAATTACTTCAGAAGAGGTGGCAGCTGTTACTTCCGCAGAAGTATCAACTGGAGGGGGAACAACTTCAGAAGTGGTAACAGCGGGCGAGAGAACAACTTCCGTGGAGGAAGAAGCCTGAGTTGGAACAATTTGGTTGGAGGTGGAAGAAGTAACTGCGTTGGATGAGACAGATTCGACATTGGAGACGGTAGAAGGAATGACAGTGTTAGAGCCTTCCCCGTTAAGATGTCCATTGCCGTTGTCATGAGTATTGTCGTTGCCAATAACTGAAGAAGTGCCATCAGTGGTAGGAAGTGATACACTAGTATCATCCTTTAAACCCCCATTGGAATTAGGAGAAATTGGCAAGGCAAGAGCCCACGCTGTTAGGTAACATGGTAGTAGTAGTTTTGATATCAACATTTTTCAAAATAACTAGAAATTCACTTAAACAAGAAAAACGGTTGAATGATCGGTGACTTTCTAAAATTTTCCTTTATCGAAGAAGTTTAGGGATAACAGGAATTTATATATGCAAATAAATTTAGGGAAACCGTGTTTGAATAATTTTCATCCTCAAATTAGAAGAGAGGCGGTAACCGCAAATAGTTTAGTAATATGATTCTTTTTGCATCCTACCACAAAATAGCTTTAAAATTTAAAATAATAAAGTGCCGATTAAAAAATAATTGCTATAACAACCATCCCTGAAGAACTTGCAAAAAAATATATAATTGGGGTTGACTCCGTAAACAAGATAAGGAGTTTTTGGCAGATCAAAAGTCTCTATTCTATCGGAACCGGGGTTGCTTTAATATCAAAGCACAAATGAACCATTAATACGCGGGTCTTGGTGTTATTCTTTGTTACGCAAACATAGTATGATTTAGATACGACCGAATTGGAATTGACGTACTTCTTGAATAGAGTCTCCCTTGTATCGTTAATCTTGCAAAGTTCCCTCGTTGCATTTGCACCCCGTCCGCCTCACTCCCTAAACGTAGGAATCACTAGGGCTGTTTCACCCCTCTTAGTGGTATATTATCATTGTTTAATCGGTGACAAGAAGGGGGGTGGGGGGTACTCGCTGCCATTACTTTGATTATTTTTTGTTTTGATCTGGATGTTGTCCAAAAAAAAATTCTGGACTTTTCGGGTGAGAGTACACGACCACTAAAAAATACTTTTAGCCACATTGATTTTGGTGATTTTTTTGATGTTCTATTTTTAGCGTTATGGTTCTTTTCCATTTTTCCAAGCTTAATTATGCTGATTATTGGCGTTAGGTAGCAGTCACATCACCAATAGGGAACTATTTTAGCACGATATACTTTAGAATAATCACACCTCCTTTTCCCGTATTTTCGATCGAAAATTAGATTTTCGTCTTGTGTTAACTTTTGTACTTGTTCGTAAACGTGAGAAATTATTTTTTTTATTTCTTTTTTTTTGATTGCAAAATTAAGGATAAAGTGCTTGCATTGCAAAAAAATAAAGAAATATATTTTTTGTTCAAATAAAATTACTTACGAAATATATTAGCATAGAATTATGAGGGGATTAATAAAAGAATCATGTTGTCAGGTTAGGAAATAACTCAACAACTTGAGACTTAAAAAAAGAGATAGATTTCAAGATTTGAACTAGACAACTATATAGTCCATATTATCGTGGTTGGAAATCCGGAGATATTTAGTAAATAATTTACTTCGATAGGAGATTTGTTAGTAAATCTAGTAATTAATACCAAATTAGATAAATGTAAAGTATTCTGTGGGGTTGAATTTTTAGTTCTATTGTTTAAAATAGAACGGAACTGAATCTAGAGTATATCATCAGGTTAAAACTAATTTCAGAAGAAAACTTTTATGAAAAAATAAATCTTCAATGATGCGCTGTTATAAAGAATAAGGAAAATTATTTTTAAGGACACTTGTAAATAGAAGATCCTCCTTCCCGATATTACTATTAAAAACAATGCCTGCTGCTGGCAGTATGAGCCAATTAATTAAAGCAAAACGGCTTTTACTAGTAACAGTCCGTTTTAATCCAGGGAGGGAGAAGAAGGTGACTCTTGAAAGCATCTTCTTTTTTGTTGCCGGTGCTAGCGAAGGACGTGATTTACCTTGATACTCGTGTATAGGTTCTCTAAGTGATTCAAAACGATAATGAGGGTTATTGCCACGGTTCTCCTTAGAACATAGTTGTTAGTAATTGTAAATTTAACTATATTCGACATCAATTTGAAACCCCTGGTCGCCACATTCTTTGATTCTAGATCTTTATCGTTATTTTCTTTATCGTAACTTTAGCCACATTTTGATTATTTTTTTCCTCCCGGACAAGTCACATTACAAAGACCGATCTTGGTATAATTACGAATTCATATTTGGGTTTTTAATCACCGGATACTACAAATATAGGAGGTATAAAAGAAACACATTCCGCCTATTGAGAATAAAATTGAACTTAATTTTTATTTTTTGCAATGTCAGAACAACAATAAGGGTCTACTTTCAGTTAAAAAATAATTTTGGAAAGTAATTTTTTGATCAGGGGACGACTTTTAATTTTTCAAGGGATAAAAAATTTTTATGATTGCCCTGTCTCCAAACTCTAACGGTTTGATTGTATAAAATAATGCTATATTTTACTTATTAATGTGAGATATAAGATCAAATTGAATGAAATCTAACTCCATAGTAGAAGCAGTTTAGACAATTTAAAATAGAATGAATTAGATCTTACTTGTACTACTTCCAAGCAAAATTAGTCTTCTCGTTCTAATTGTGTTTTTTAAATTAGTTTTTCGGTTGCCCATTCAGTGAATATAGTAACAATGGAAAATTCTTTAATTGTTCTTGATTGTGTAAATTCCCAAATTTTGTTTTTGTGATCGCGCTGTCAATTTTCATTTACGAAATTTTGGAAAACCTTGGCCCTAATGTGGGTATTACTTGCTACACACGAGCATTAAGGGTTCAAACTGAACTTAAAAACATCAGCTAGCATCTAAGATACCTGCTACAGATCAGAAATAGAGAAAATCAACCAGTGCACGTTTATGTAATGTTTTTCCTAAAAGAATTTGAAAAAGGGATTTTTATTTTTAAAGGTTTCTCAGAATGACACGTAAATCACAAACCAGAGTTTCACCCATTTTCATTACAACCCACCCCAAGTTAACCCCGCGTTTTTCGTTTTGCTAATCCCTTTCATTTTTTTCAATATAGTTCTTTGTGATCATTGCTATATTCATTATTACATATTTTATTTTTGGGGGTGGGTATTGGTAATAATACTTGACACCTTGTTCAGATAAACTTTTATGGTTTATATAAGGCTTCGATCAAAATGAAATATTAAATTCCTCTATTTACGACGAGTACTGCATAGAGCTGAATGAATTTTGTAAGGATTAATTCATTGAGAGAAATATCTATATTTAAGACTTCGTAATTCTTTTTTTTTCTTGTTAGCTTTAGAGAAATTATGCGGTTCGTATTTTTTGACACAAAGTCAACTACGCAAGATCTTATTTTTTAAACTTTTTCTTTTTTTTGCTTTTTGAATTTTCGGATTTACTTGGAGTATCACCGCCTACTGGGCTGCATGAAATTTGTTCGAACAATCACCACAAAATTTTGAAGGGATAGCCATTGTCAATTCTCATTTGATTTAAAATCAGATGTTAAAAATTCTCTAGCTTGAACATGATTAAGAGTTCAACAATAAACCTGGTGGCAATTCAGCTAGTAAAAAAGATAGACTAAGTTACCCCTCATCTAAGCTTTACCCTTTTAGTTTCTCTCCTATTATATCCTTGATATGTTAAGAATAATAATTTCCTTTGTTGGAAATATTTAGCGGTTTTGGAAATTGTGGATTTTTTCGTAAATTTTCTAATTTTGCTTTGTAGCTATGTATTTCTTCACCCTTAATTTGTCCTCCCTCGAATAGCAACAACCTTAGATTAGATCACTTTGGGGTTTATCTACATACATTTAATGTTTGATAATTAAAGATTATACACTTAGGTGAAGCCCATTAATTAAACCAAAAAGAGATGCTACTTACTTATTAACATGAAGTAACTATTGCACTAGTTAAGTTTTGAATCAGCTGAAACTTACCCTGATCTTCAATATAGTCAAGCTTGTGGGACTAGTGACCGAGTTTTGCGGAGTTTAAATAGTGCCAAGGAAAACAAAAGGAGACAGTAAGGATGGAATATACTATCAGATATTTCAAATTACTTTAATGTTTGTTTTAACTTGGTGTGAAATGGAAGATTCTGAAACATGAATAAAACTACAGTGCAGAACTGATTGATGTATTGTCAGCCTATCTAAATCATTAGAAAAGAACAGATGGTGTATCTGCATTGCTTATAATACCACAATTACGGCATTGACAGGTTTGACCCGTTGTGAATAAAGTAATATCTGTGGTGAATTACTTTATACAATCAACTACTGTCTAATAAATCGTTAAACCTTCTAATATGATATAACCTTTTTAGATTCCATTTATAGCTTTCCCTTAGTTATATTATTAATCTATATCATAGATATATCTCAATCAAGATTGCCGTTTATCAAGGGGTTTTCTTAAAAACCTTTTGTGACCTGCCAAGTTTTTAGAAGAATTGTAATATTATCAGGGCGTAACCTATCTCTATATATAATTAGGATATAGAAATTGCATGTTGTTAATATCCTTGTGGCTAATTCTTGCAATAGAAACAAAATTACTTCTAAAAATTACTTTGAAATTTTGTTAAAATTCGCAACAAAGTGCAATTTTTTTCTTCAAGCAACCATCTTTTTGCAACTCTAACAGACAAGCCGTAACAGATTTCTTTATATAAAAGTCAAGCATTGTTCTTTACTATTAACTCTTAAAACCTATTAGAAGTAGAGGTAGCTAAAGAGTCGTTATCTACAAGTAATCTTCAATAAGATCTAAGAAACATAAAATAAATACACAACTATAACAGATAAATTAGAATTTACTTTTAATATTCAACTCATTAAGATCTCTATCAAAGTTCTTGTCAGTGATATCAATAATATAATTGACGTTTAATTCATCAGTAATTAAATTATCATTTTTGGATTTGCCAATTATTTGATGTAAAAACTCATTCAAGATTCTTAAATCTTTTATATTTGTAATTTGAACAAAGGCTTTTGTTTTAGCTTTATTTTTAAAAATTCTAATAACTTGTAAATTGTCTAGATAATACAAATCACTCAATAAATATTGTTTATTGAATGATTCCAATGACGCGGTACTTCCCTTCGATTTCTGAATAATATATTTCAATAATCCCTTTGTATCCGGGTATTTCAAATCATTATCGTCAAGAATCAACTTACCATTTCCATTTTTAAGTCTTTTGTTCTTGGCATAGTTGCTTGCTAAATCATTGGTCATATTTACAATATTTGAAATCAACACATCGTAAGATTCTAAAAATGGTTGAGCTAAATTAGCAAATAATTGTAGATGTTGATAATCAATAATTTGATAATTATTGTCATATTCATCCTTAGTTATTAAATTATTACTAACCATATCATTCAAGATAAAAGTAGGTCCACTTCTTGGATTATCATCATAATCAAACAAAAATTCATTCTTTAAGAACCCAGTAACAATATAAAACAATTTACCAATAATTCGATGTGAAGTATTCTTTCCATCTAATAACAATAATATGAACAGAACTAAACATCTATGAATAATTAAATGAATTGATAAATTCTTGTAATACAATAATTCAATTGGTGATTCAATCTTAATCAAGTCCGATTTATGATTAACTTTTATAAATCGGAAAAATGACACAATTTGAAGTTTGATAAGACTTAATAATTCTTTATCGGATAAATTTAATACATTTTCTAAAATTTGAGAATTTGTTTGTGAGTCTCGACTTTCTTCAAGAAGAGTTTTACCAACCAATTTTAACACTGGTAGAAGGTTTCTAACTGGGAATGTCCGTTTTTGAGATATATAATAATAAGCTTGAATAGAAGTACCGACAATTGAAATTTCAGGTAAAAAACTATTTCTATTAACTTCATGAAGAATTTTAAATCCAAGTTTTTTCAAATTAACTTGATCAAATTCTTTTTCAGTTATAGGTTTAGTGGGTTTATTTAATTTTAAACTAAAATCCAAATCATCTTCACCAATATAATGAGACATGGTGAAACTTGACCCCAATTTTACAAAAATTTTCCCAGTTAATGTCGCCTCGGTATTATCTTGGAATCCATGTTTATCCAAAACAACTTTTTCTTTGGTACTGAAAAAGGCACTTCCAGCCACGGAAACAATATTGAGTAAACTCTCTTGCTTTTTGTCTTCACCAATTAATTCTTTCAAATATCCATCATTTTCATAAACACGTTCATATGTAACTGCAACCGGTTGTAATAACATATCAAACTGTTTATTTAGTTCAATTTGAGTTTGTTTCAAATATATATGAACAAGAGATTTCAAAATTCCATATTTTGGTAATAAAAGTTTCCCATCTCTTGATCGGGTACCTTCCACAAAAACTTCAAAATTAACTTTGTTTACTAATAAAAATTCAATAACATTATTTAAATTTCGTTCAGTATATGCTTCATTGTTAAATGAACGAGGAATAAAAATTGCCCCTAATTTTTTAAGAAATTCACCAACTACTGCCACATTTAAATTTTCCCCGGCAATTACTGCCGGAGTTGCCATTTGAAATCTAATACAAATTATATGAATGATAATATAATCCAAATGAGATTGATGTGAAGGTAAAAAGACAATTGCCATTGGATTTTCAAGATATTTTACAAACAAATTTGAAATATCTTGATTTGATACCCAAATACCTCTAGGAAATAATTTTTTCATTATTGACATTACCGTAACATAAGCTGATCGAATAAAATCAGTCGAAGTAAATGTAGGTAAATTTTTTTTATTTTGAATTTTATAATAATTAACCATGAAAAGTTTAACTTCTTGGAATCTTGACTTGAATTGAGCAGCTTTAATTAATTTCATATTTAACTCTTTGGTAACCAAATCGTATACCAACTCGTCTAGTTTTTCATCACTGTTTTCTAACTTATCATTGATATAATCTTGAAATTTTTGGCTAAATTTGGGAGAAAATTTATTGGTAAAATAACGAGCTTCATTCTGCTTGTAAATCTTGTCGTATGCTTCTGAACCTGTAAACAATCTAAATGCATTATGCAACAAGTTAAAAGATCGCGACAACTCGGTTTCGTTGGTTCCTTCTTTGTCTATTGGTAACGGGAATTTTAAATCGATTGTCAGATTAACAATCGGATCTTCAAGAATGTTGACATCAAAGTCAGAATTTGAAATATCGCCCATAGTGAGAGCGACGAGTTATATTATGAAAAAGAAAAAGAAAAATCTTGCAAAAATTAATCTAGTAAAGAAAAACAACAAAAATTCTTCGGTATTTATTTTACATTGGTTAGATGTGTGTGTCTATATTGTCTTGTTCTCCACGAACCCAACAAAAAAAAATTGTCTGTGTTTCTATACAAAGATATATACCAGCTTGTGCATGTAGACGAAACTGATGGATAAATGTCAATGAAATATCACCGAGGCTAGGTTTTAGCTATATGAATTCCAGTTGTCCGATAAGGATAATTTTAATGAATATGTCTTTGATTAACGGCAAGTGTTTTATAGACTTCCATAGTTAAATTCTATTTCCTCCTGCAGGTAATATTTGAAAAATTTCCTGATGTGGATAATGCATTGAAGAATGTGCGGGGGTAGGAACCGAAAAATTTTCGCATGCTTCAAATTGCAAAAAAAAAAGCACAAGAAAACAAATCCCAACATTTCAGCGATAATTGACTATCTCTGCTGACAAGATCAATCGATGTCCTCGGAGCGGAGATAGATCTATTGAGTAAAAATTAATTATATTGGTGTGTACACATGCCATCGAGTTAAACTAGCATGTGCAGTGTCAATGCCAACTAATTCAACTCCCATGTTCCTCTTAAGTAACAGTGCACTAACAGTTATTTCTATCATCAAGGCGTTTGAGTCGTTGTTTTGAGCTATTAATCCTATTTTGCACCACCCAACCCGAGGTACTACTTGGATTACTTCACAAGACTAATTTTGAACCTATGCTAGAGTAATTCAGATCCTTAACCATGACATGACGATCGCTGCAAAATATATTAGTTAAAGCTCTAATACCAAAATCCAATTATGTTTATTATTCAAATGTTCGAGTAATCTCTTTCACACTTTCATCGTATCAACTTCATCTAATATTACCGTAACAAAGCCACCTTTATTTGCTTGTGCAGTCATTTGTTGCTCTTCCAATTGCAGCACCAATTGCCAGATATTGGACGTAGTTGAACAATAATGTAATGCATAGTGCTCAATATTTCTACTCTTCCTATGGTCTTAGATCTAAGTCAAAATTAAACTTACAGCATCAATTACTGTAATATGTATGGAAGAATTAAACAAAGGAAAAGCAATACCGTTACGATCACTTTTATTAAAAATATCTTATGCCAAGAATACTGGAGAAAAGATCATTACAGATCTAAAAATCTCAGGCACCGATTCGGCTGTATCAATTATGTCCAAAACACATGCAGGAAAAATGCATTTATCGACACAAGATTAATTTCCTTTTGCGACAATTTCCAAGTCAAGGAATAAGTCGAAGTTCAAAGGCCAATTATTATCAGTTCGTTTACACATTTACACGTGATGTTAGGGTGTTTTGTGAATATCTCGAATAATAAACACAAATCGTATATCAAGATTAATTAATTGCAAACAATGGATTTGACAATATCACGTGACTTGTCATAACCCAGAATTCGGGATTTGAAATTTCTTTTTTTTGGCGTTCCTTTTTCTTTAGGATGCAAACTAAACGGTGAAGCATTTAGAAAACCTGAATACTTTTTTTTAAGTTACTTTCTCGTCAAACTCTTTGCAAGCTATAGATACATAGAGATAATATGGCACCTCACGCATTGTCGGAAGAGTCACCTACTCTTACTAGCGTTGGTTCAAGTGTGAATGAATTAGATGTTGGTAGTACTGCGATTATTAAGGCTAATCCCTTTGGTACTGCCGTTGATCCAAATCTTATTAAAGGTTCAGTTTATACTTCTGCCTCAACTATTATTAACCAAGCAGTTTATTCAGTTGCTTCTAAGATTTTCAGTTATGAAACTGTTGGTGCTGACAATTTAATTGATTCTCATATCCAATTATGGAGTCAAACTTATCAACGGGAGAATTCCTTTGGTATTGTTCCTTTTTTCCATAAACTTCAAGTTAGATCTGGTGCTTCCAATGCTATTTTGGGTTATTTCAAGAAAAACGGAACCAATGGTCAACCGTTGTCGGTTTTCGTTGGTGCTAATGGTTTAAATTATATGAGAAGTTCCTTGGCAGGTAAAGTTAATGATAGTTTACCTTTAAGCTTTAACATTTCTGCTATTGATTTTGTTGGCGATTCTTTGGTTTCAAATTATGGAGCTTCATTAAATGTTGCTCGTGATTTAGGATTCCCAGTTTTCAGTCCAGTTGATTCTCAAGATGGTTTAGAATTACAACATTTAGCAATTTTGAATCATACTTTTGCTTCATATATTGGTAAACCTTCATTATTTTTATTTGATGGTCCTGAATTTGTTAAATCTTTTGCTAAATATTCTAATTTGTTATCCGTTGAAAAATTAGGTCATTTATATCAAGATTTGTTGAATGAATTAGCAACAGTTGCACCAGGTGCTGGCGTTGACAATGCTATTGATGTTGCGTTTACTGCATTGAATAATGCTACTGGTAAATCTTACTCCCAATTTGAATATGTTGGCCATGCTGATCCAGAAACTGTTTTTATTATTTATGGATCCCATGAATCTAGTCAAGTTTCGAATTTAATCTCCCAAAGTCAAGATAAGATTGGGTTAGTTAAGGTTAGAGTTCCATTACCTTTTAACCATAGCAAGTTTTTAGCTACCATTCCTCAATCAACTAAGAAATTGGTTGTATTAAGTCCTGACAATGTATCGTTAAAGGCTGATGTTACTGCTGCATTATTTTTGAATGGTAGACATTTTGGTATTACAATTGATGAATTTATTTATCCTCTTGATTTTAATTGGACTCCAATTACAGTTGCCAAGGTTTTAAATGAATTTGTAACTAGCTTAAACGTTGAACAATTATTGGTACCAGTTCAAGTTAACCATTCGGTTGAAGTAACTGCTAATTCTTCTCCAGAAGGACAATTCTTATTTTGGGGTAAAGATAATGGTATTATTCCAAATATTGCTGATAAATTATCATTATCTTTATCATTAGACAATTCCAAATCAGTTAATGTTCGTAATAAATTTGATAATTCTCAAGCTGGTGGTGTTTTCCAAAGTAAAATCGTGGTTAGAAATGACGAGTCTAAAACTGTTAGCGATGGTGCTGATCTTGTTATTATTGAAGATTTAACTCTTTTAAACAATTTTGATATTTTAGCCACGGTTAAACCAGGCGCTAAAGTATTGGTAGTTAACAATAAGAAAATTACTTCAATTGAAGAAGATTTTATTGATAAATTATCGATTGAATTTAAGAAATCTTTAGCTATTAATCAAAATCAATTAGTTTTGGTTGATTTTTCAATCATTGATACTTTGGATGAATTAAACAATTCAACCAAGGGATTTTCCGGTGATTTCTTACTTCAATTGGCATTTTGGAGAGCTTCATTACCTGAATTACAAGGATTTATTGTTAATAAATTATTACAAGCTAATGGAAATTCATTTGAATTGTTAGCTACTGTTTTGGATAATTTTATCAAGATTGTTGATGATCATGAAGGAATTAAACCAGTAATTGTTGATTCTAAGTGGTGTGAATTGGTTGAAGAAGAACAAGCCGAAGAACAAGAACAATTACCATTCTTTGTTCAAGAAACTTCATTATTCCCTAATCCAAGAACTTCAATTGAAGCCGTTGAAGAAATCCAAATCAACAATTATTCAAGTATTGCTCAAAAGGTTACTTTCCCAGAAGCTTATAATGTTACTCAAGAATTAAGACCTGATTTACCCATGAAGAATTTTGTGGTTAAAGTTCAAGAAAACAAGAGATTAACCCCTCAAGAATATCTGAGAAATATTTTCCATATTGAGTTTGATATTACTGGTACCGGATTAACTTATGATATTGGTGAAGCATTGGGTATTCATGGTAGAAATAACCGTGAAGCAGTTGAGGACTTTTTACAATTTTATGGAATTGAAGGAGATTTACTTGTTGAAGTTTCTAATGGATCAAGTTTACAAATTAGATCGGCCAGACAAGTTTTAACTGAAATGGTTGATTTCTTGGGTAAACCACCTAAACGTTTCTATGAATCACTTGTTGAATATGCTAGTGATGAAACTGAAAAATCCAGCTTGGCCAAATTAGCTAGTGGAGGTGAAGAATTAAAACAAAGACAAGAAGTTTCATTTGATAGTTATTTTGATATTTTACAAGAATTTAAATCTGCCAAACCTGAATTTCACGATTTAATTAAAATCATTTCTCCTTTGAAAAGAAGAGAATATTCCATTGCTTCTTCACAAAAGATTCATGAAAATGCCATTCATTTATTAATTGTTGTTGTTGATTGGGTTGATCCTAAGGGTAGATTAAGATATGGACATTGTTCTAAATATTTATCTGATTTACAAATTGGTGATGAATTAGTTGTTAGTGTTAAACCTTCAGTTATGAAATTACCTCCATTATCAACTCAACCTATTATTATGTCTGGTTTAGGTACCGGGTTAGCTCCATTCAAGGCGTTTATTGAAGAGAAGATTTGGCAACGTAATCAAGGTATGGAAATTGGAGAAATTTACTTGTATTTAGGTTCAAGACATAAAAAGGAAGAATATCTTTATGGAGAATTATGGGAAGCTTACAAGGATGCAGGTATTTTAACTCATATTGGTGCGGCATTTTCAAGAGATCAACCACAAAAGATTTATATTCAAGATAAGATTAGAGATACAATTGAAGAATTGACTGATGCAGTTGTGAAAAAGAATGGTTCATTCTATTTATGTGGTCCTACTTGGCCAGTTCCTGATATTACTAAGTGTTTAGAAGATATTGTTATCAATGGTGCTAAGAAACAAGGTGAAGAAATTAAAGATGTTGCTAAAGTTATTGAAGATATGAAGGAAGAAGGTCGTTATATCTTAGAAGTTTATTAGATTTTTATAGATGTTTAATTCTACTTTTTTGTTTTCTATTTGAATATGTAGGTTACATGGGAGTGAACTCGACCAAGGGACAATTGCTCTGGCAGAATTGAACTAGCTTCTTGGCTAGCATCCATCAAAAGTTTAGTAAATCAACTGGTAGTTTGCCAGGCGTGTAAAATACATGTCTGCAAGATCAAATCACATTGTAAACTTCTCTATCAGATTTAGCACGTTTCCTAACCAGTTCAATGGTTTAGCTCCCTGTTACCAACTACCGGTTACGTCCTAGTTGTCAAGAAATGACCAAATGACTTTTCCTTGTACAACATTATACCTTTTGGTATATTATTCAGTTACTCGATATAAAAAGACAAACCCATCAATTGTATGACATATCAATTTACTTCCATCCTCATCATTCAATTCAATTATATGATTTGACTTTTTATAAGTAGATATACTTAACGCTTCACCCATACGTAAACATTGATCCATTGGTAATGCCGTGGATCTGGCTATATCTAACGAACCAACAAGTTGTAAATTGTTAGTGAATGCATAGACTTGGTTTATCTGAAGTGTATTATAACAAGTTAAAGTTTTTAATAATAAAGTTAATGTAGATTCTGGTAGTGAAGGCGATAATTGGGTAGTCATTTTTTTTTACCCCGTATTGTTTATAGTTTTTGTAGAATTTGTGGGGGAAGAAAACAGTAATTGACAACAAACTATTAATAACGTTGTCATTCAAAATCAAAAATAAAACGGGAAAAAAAAAAGAAATAATTAAAATGCAAAAAAAAACGTGATCATTGTTTTTGGTTGCTTTGTTTGCTTTGTTTTGCCACTTATAAGTTTTAATAATGTGTGCATTTGACATCATAGTTTACTCTGACGTCGTAGCAAGCAATTATAACGTGTATTAAAATCAATCTACTATGCTACTTCGAGAATATTCGAGTAAAAACAACCATTGGTCATTCTCCCCCACTTCGATACCCCCCCACACCTCGTCTCGAGCGCGCGCGCCTGGCTATATTTCTTGAATAACAGGTAACGCGGCAGTGTCATTGGGGGAAAAAGAAAATCAGGTACAAATGGCACATAGTAAGTTCGGTCAAACTCGGATTAACTTTCAGCTAAAACTTCTTTCGAAGGAAAAGTGATGATGCTAACTTCGATTAGTCATGACAACCAACAGCAAAGCCCTTTGTTTTTCTTTTTTATTTTTATGTCTGTTTTTTTTCGTACGGAATTTTTTTATTTAGTCTTTTTTTTGGTCATACAAAATCTCGCCACGCCCCGCAAATTGGTGCAGTTTGGCATGTTTATCAAAATCAGAAATATTTAAAATAGCAGCAATTTTTCTTAGCTTGTAATTTTTTATGTTAATCAGTTAATTTTCTTTTTTTTTTATTTTTTTTTTCATAATTTTCAAATTAAGCTTATCCCGCCCGTCACCCACACCTTACACATAAAAATAACGCAACTGTCTTTTTTCTGGTTTTTTAACACATATTCATAATAATAAATGTCAAATATAAGACAACGTCCTATTTCGTTTGCCAGTATATTGAATAGTAGTAGTCCTACTCCGTCACCACCCCCAGAGACACGCACTTCTGCACCTGCACCTGCTCCCGCAACTTTGTCCCCGCCACGGAATTTGCCCCCATATAATAATATGAGTCACCTGGCTTCTGTACCACCATTTATCAAACAACAACAAGAACAACTACACCAAACAATGAATCATTTCTCTGCAGCAGCACCCCGGTTATCCTCGCCTCCTCCTGGAGGTTCCATCAAACATTCCCCACCTTCTCATAAATCCAAGAAGATGCTACTTTCAACTTCGTCACCTGAAGGTATTCAAGTTGCTTCAAAAGTTACTCCTACAAGGTTAGCTAATTTACTTATTCGGAAGGGCCCACTTCCTATAAGGCATATCACGTCACAATTATCATTGGAAGTTCCCTCGTTTGATTTATTATCGTTATCTAAACAACGACGGTTAATTATGGCTGCTATGGAACAACCGGATTTAATTAATAATGTCGTGTTTGAAAAAATTGGCTGGGGTCAATGGGCAGTTCGGAAAATTGATTCTGATTATATTGTAACTGAAGGAACAGAAGGTAATAACCATCAAATTAATCAAGGAGGAGACTCGTCGGAACGGAAAATGATTAATGTTAACGATTTAAGGAACCAACCTAATTTGAAATTAGGTTGGCTGAAGAATAAGAAAAAGAGACTGATTAAACTAGGAGACCCTCGACGAGAATCAATTACTCAAGGTACAAGAAACTTGCACGATTTAAAAATACCCAATGAAGCATTAGATTCAAATGCAATTGAATCGGATTCAGAAGATGAATATGCGTTATCGGATCATATCGATGAAGATTTATCTAGTGAAGAAGAAGACGAAGATCCAGAAGAAGAAGAAGTGTTTACCTTTGATGAGGAATCAGCTGTATCGAATAACCCCAGATTCAAACCCTCACCACCAATAAAATTTGCTAAACGCGTTCCAATAAAGTTCAGTCCGCCTCCTGATGGTAATACTTCTACATCATCTCGACGGAAATCAAGTTCGTCCCAACCAAACACATCACAAGCAGCCATTTCAAAACCTTCACATAGACATCAAATATTCCCTCGATCTAGACTTAGTCTGTTGGAAAATCTTGATAATTATATTGTTTCATCAGCTAAAAATTCAACTGTCCTGATAAATTCTCCACCCATGGGGAATGCGCCAGCTCCCGCAATTTCGTTTAGTTATTCTGGAACTAATTCCGTACTTAGTGCATCTCCAGCTAATTCATGGACAAATGGACCAAGTCCAAATAGTGGGAATTATATACATCATCATTCAATGGATACTATAAGTCCGGAAAGAAACAACGGGTCTTCTACAAATCGCAGGAAATCTTCATTTAATGAAAGTCATGTTAGATCTACATTGAGTACAGTGAAACCAATACAGAGTCATCATAATACCCCTAACCAACTGCTGAAATTAGCTCAAGATATTAACAATAATAACAATAATAATGTAAGTGATACAGATGAAGAAGATTGGGCAGCAATTGGTCCTCAATCTTTACTCGAGAAACATAAGAAGAAGAATATTAAACGTGAAGATGAAGTTAATGAAGAAGATAAAAGTGCAGCTTTTGCCTTGGTTCATCTTATGTCGGTATGAAGGCGGTAGTTTCTTACTTCTCTTTTCCTTTTTTTACTTGTATAGCTAGTATAATGTGTGTTTTTAGAAAAATAAAAATCAAGTATAAGTAGAAAGAGTGAAAGTAAAATGAGTCAAACACCCCCCTTTGGAGTAGCACTTTGTTACCAGGCATTTCCCAATTAGGAAAAATAATTAAAATGCACGACACGTCAAATGCGCGTTTTATTTTTTGTCTCGCATTTTGAAATTTTGTTCGATTTCTCCTTTAGTTTTAATTTAAAATCATTTGGTTTCGTGTTAATTCTTTTCTTGTTCCTTCTTGTTTTGTTTCTTTAAAAGGTAAAGATAAATTATGTCAGCTACTACAACTACTGCTGGTTCAGCTGGGACTGCGGTGTTACCGTCAATTCAATTGAAGGTGAACTATTCCGATATTAAAACTATACTTAAGGATTTCCTTACTCAATTTAAATCTTCGGTAACTGAAGATGATGATCTTGATATAGAGGAAGATGATGCAGGTGCTTTTGGTAGTAAATACATGAAAATTCTCCAATCCGTGTCAAATCGTGAAATCAGTACTGTTTATATTGAACTTGATGATTTGAAATCGTTTATTACTTATTATGATCCAACTTCAACTCAAATATATCAAGAATCAAAGACATTATTTTCGACTATTTTAAACAATACTTATCGATTTGTTGAAATTTTCAGTGATGTTATCGATGAGTTGATTCCTGAACCTACCAAGGATATTAGTTATAAAGATGATGTGCTTGATGTTATTTTACATCAAAGAAAATTAAGAAATATTAGATTACAACAAGAATCAAATGAAGAATTTAACCATTTACGAGAAGGATTATCCCAAATTGACGAAAATTTAACCAATCCTGATTCAAATAAAAATACATTCCCGGCTAAACTTACCAGAAGATATTGTCTTTATTTTAAACCTTTATCTAACAGTAGTAAAGCCCTTTCAGTTAGAGAAATCAAGGGGAAATATGTAGGACATTATATTACTGTTAGAGGGATTATCACCCGAGTAACTGATGTTAAACCAACAGTATTAGTCAACGCATATACTTGTGATAAGTGTGGGTATGAAATTTTCCAAGAAGTTAATTCAAAACTGTTTACTCCCTTGAGTCAATGTACAAGTCCTTCATGTACTCAAGATAATATCAAGGGACAATTGTTTATGAGTACAAGAGCTTCTAAATTTTCCAGTTTCCAAGAAGTTAAAATCCAAGAATTATCAAATCAAGTCCCTGTAGGTCATATTCCTCGACAATTATCCGTACATGTAAATGGTGATTTAGTTAGAAGTATGAACCCGGGTGATACTGTAGATATCTCCGGTATTTTCATGCCCTCGCCTTATACTGGATTTAGAGCTTTAAAAGCCGGTTTACTTACTGAAACTTATTTAGAAGCTCAATATGTTCATCATCATAAAAAACAATATGATGCAAGTATTGCTCTGGCTGAAGCTGATGCTAACATTCAACAATTAATTCAAGGTGGTGATGTCTATAATAAACTCGCTAAATCAATTGCTCCTGAAATTTATGGTCATTTAGATATCAAGAAAATTTTACTTTTGTTACTTTGTGGTGGTGTCAGTAAAGAAATTGGTGATGGATTAAAAATTAGAGGTGATATAAATGTCTGTCTTATGGGTGACCCTGGGGTGGCTAAATCTCAATTATTAAAAGCAATTGGGAAAATCGCCCCTAGATCAGTTTATACTACTGGTAAAGGTTCTTCTGGCGTAGGTTTAACCGCGGCAGTTATGAGAGATCCTGTAACTGATGAAATGATTTTAGAAGGTGGGGCCTTGGTTCTTGCTGATAATGGGATTTGTTGTATTGATGAATTTGATAAAATGGACGAAAATGATCGTACTGCTATCCACGAAGTTATGGAACAACAAACAATTTCTATTTCAAAAGCCGGTATAACCACCACTTTAAATGCTAGAACTTCAATCTTGGCTGCTGCAAATCCTTTATATGGGAAATATAATCGGAAAATCTCGCCTCATGAAAATATTAATTTACCAGCCGCTTTACTTTCAAGATTCGATATTATGTTTTTAATTCTTGATCAACCTTCAAGAGAAAACGATGAAAGATTAGCCCACCATGTAGCTTATGTTCATATGCATAACAAACAACCAGATATGGATGATGGGTTCACTCCTGTGGATTCTGCCACCATAAGACAATATATCTCAAGAGCAAGACAGTTCCGTCCTGTGGTGCCACAAGAAGTTGCTGATTATGTGGTTCAACAATATATTAATATGAGAAAAGAATCCCATAGAAATGAAGGGTCAATTAAGAAATTCAGTCATATTACACCAAGAACTTTACTTGGGATATTAAGATTGGCTCAAGCAAGTGCAAGATTAAGATTTGATAATGTAGTTACATTGGAAGATGTGGATGAATCATTAAGATTAATTCAAGTTTCAAAATCTTCCTTATATGCCGAAGATGATAATATAAGACAAGATGAAAGTTCAACTTCCAAGATTTATCAAATTATTAGAAATATGGCCATGGGTGATGGTTCCAAATTTCAAAATACTTTATCTATGCAAGAAATTAAACAACGTGTTATTGCCAAGGGGTTCACGATTCAACAGTTTGATGATTGTATTATTGAATATGATGGTGTTGGTGTTTGGCAAAGGATTGATAATGGTGAAACTTTGATGTTTACCAATGGAGATGATGACGAGGATGAAAATATGGAGTATTAGTTGTGTATGTATAATAGTTGTTTTATTTTTGATTTGTAATATATTTTAGAAGTGTTTATTCAGTGGAATTTGTAGCGTATGGGGAGACCAAGACTTAACTAAGAAGGGTTAGTTCTTCCACATGTCATACCTTAGTGCTTAAACCGAATACATTAGGAAAAGGATTCTCTATCTAACAATTATTTTTATGTAAAGAATTTATCTAGCGGGAAGTATAACTCTAATAGGTAATATATCCGTGGTCGAGCCGTGATATAGTTCTTCGTTAGGCCATCCGCGTCTCGTTACAAATAGATCACCTTCTAGAATAATTCAAGTTTGCGCGTAAGTAAAGAGAGTGAACTTTAAATGAAATAAATTTTGCGCCAAGACAAGATGACGTAATACACATACACATTTTTGCGTACAAACTCTAAATCATGCAACAAATTTTAATACCGTTAGATGCAACTTCTGAACAATTGTTCTTTAACGGGCAATTTCTAGAAGCATTAGCATGGAATAATTTTAGGGTCATTGAGTTCTGAGATTTACGAAGCCTTATTTTTTAGTAGAAACTCCTTCAGGCACGCAACTCTTGAATTTTGGTTCGCATCACACAAATGTACTCTTTCCTTACTCTTTAAGGAGATTGCATGAAAGATATCTATCATGCATCCAGGAATGCCGTTAAATATTTAATAATATCTAGCGGAACTTTTGGTGGATGCATAATTTACCAATTCAGGAGGTGACTATTAGTATACTTTGTGCCCGTGGTTCCCCTGTCATCCTGACCATGTTACCCTGTCTATAGAAATTGTTTAGTAGATAACTCATTTACTATATCCAAAGATACCCATACATATGGAAGAAGAATAAGGAAATAGTATTAATCACTGTAACGAAGCTCATACTCTCCACTCTAATTCTGCGCCACCCTTCTGAATTTCTCCAGATTATCTTTTTCTAGAACCTATCAAGTAATCTTCCATAGAATTGTGTCTTGAGACACTACATTTGGAAGTAGAGATAAAAAATAACCCTGTTCAGAAATCTAGACGAGCATAACCAGATTTAGATTTAGGAGGTCGCACAGAAAAATAAGAGCACAAAGTTTAAAATCTAACGCTACAGTTTCATTGGAGAATTTTATACCCCAACGATTCCATAAAGAAGTTGAACTGAACCGGTTTAAAGTAGTTGATCAAGTTTTTACCTCTAGTTTTATTCATGTTTTTATGGTGATATTTCAAAATACTTTTTATGAGCATTTCTTCTTGTTATTTGCGCTAAATTAAGTACATAACAATAGTAAAAAATAAAAAATACGAAAAATGATCTTATGTCAAAAAAATAAAAATGGGGCAGGTTTTTCTGGAGATTTGTATAAATGTATAAATTTCCTAAATAGAAAAAAACAAAAAAAGACCTTACCCCCTTCAACCTCTCTGATGTCGTATTTTGCCGTGTTTAGACCAGTTTTATTCTTGTATCATTTACTTGCAAGAATAGTGACCTCTGGTTTAAACAAGAGGCCAATATGGGGTCTATTATTAGATTTTTCGATAGGTTTTGGACCTGTTTTTATATGGTTGTTGATTTTTAAAAATGCCGGCATAATTCCACATTCTATAAGACCCCCTATTCATGTCAAGTTGCCAGGTTTCATGGACCATTACTTGTTTTCCAATATGGTTAGTGGATTGTTTACCGTTGTATGTTTATTTGCTTTCAACTATTTGTTATATATCAAGTATTACCAACCCAAACAATCCCAAGAATGCAGCAAGTATTTATCTTTTTTAAATAAGAGGGAATCGTTTGAAATCATTCGGGAATTTAGTAGCTCGGAGAATTCCAGCGATTTAGAAGAACTGTTTGAAATGGATTTGCTTACTCCTTCAACTGCAACGGGTGAACCCTTTCAGTCTGATGAAAATATACCACCACTTGAATTCTTTGATACCTTGAATCAAGAAGAAGTAGCAAACCATGAAATTGAAACCAATCCTAAGATTATCAATCATTTGAAATCGACTCGTTCTTGTCATCCACTAAATTGTTGGCATTTTACCCCACCCTTGTTGTTCTTGCTTAGTTGGGGTTTGTTAAACATAGATTATTGGCTTAAGGATCCGATTACTACCAACAAAGATCTACTTGCATGGGTCCTCTACGTCATTTGTCACATTACAGTTCCTATAGTAACTGCGGTATGGCTATATGTATTTCATGCACCTGGTGCTCTCAAATTATATGGAATAACATTGGGAGTTCAAAATATAAGTGGAGTATTGACGCATTTAATATTTCCTAATGCTCCTCCATGGTTCATACACATGCATGGAGAGAATAAAAAAGCTGATTATGAAATGCCAGGTTATGCAGCTGGGTTAATTCGAGTTGATAGCGCTTTAGGAACCCATTTACATTCCAAAGGATTCCATGCATCTCCAATTGTGTTTGGAGCCATACCGTCATTACATTCGGCCATGGCAGTTATGACATTCTTTTTCGTTTCATATTATGCCAGATGGAGTGTCGTAAAAGTTGCATGTTTTTTTTTTGTTGTAGTTCAATGGTGGGCTACAATTTATTTAGATCATCATTGGAGAGTTGATTTATTTATAGGATTAATTTATGCATTGTTTTGGTTTACAATTGTTAGGAATGTTAGATTTGGTTTAAACAGAGTGGATGAGGAGTTTATTAAACTGAGATTACGATTTAACTTTGTCAAGGGAAGTACTATGGGAATGAGGGTTTTCCGCAATACTCGATTGCAAAAGTTTTTCGACCCATTGGAATAATACTAGAATCTCTCTTTCTTTGTAAAATACTTAGATCTGTTCGTATTCTTTGTAATAGTTTTGTTTTAAGAGACATTATCTAGCGGAAAATATTAGATTTCACATAATAGAACTGTGGCTAAAATTAAATGAAATGCCTAGAAAGTGTGTTCACGGAGTTATAAGACAAATTTGGATCTATTATTGTGGTAGATTTAAATATATAATACGAATTGAAGTTTGCTGTCACTTGTTTTTGCATTGAATAATTCTCGAATCATTCTTTTAGTTTTTAGAAGTTAAAGACTGCACTGGAGAATATCGGCATGGCGTCATATTAAGCTATTACGATTATTCGAGAAGATTGGTAAAATCCAATGACTTTAGATTTGATAAAGTTCAACAGAAAACAATAGACGCGTTGGTGGGCAACGTAAAATCTACGCACGCACCCGCAAAAAAAATCCTGTCAAAGTCAGCAAAAAACGAACACCCTTGTCTATTTTGTCCATCAAGCCAATATTTGAAATATATACACAGAAACGAAAACTTACAATGACAGATTATAGTACACAGACAGTTGCTCAATTGAAGGAATTGCTTAAGGCAAAGGGGTTAACTACTGATGGGAAAAAAGCTGACTTGGTGCTGAGATTGACCGAAGCTGATGAACAACAACAGCCAGAAAAACAACAACAACCACAAGGAGAAAAGAAATCAGTTGTAGAAGAGACAACTGCAACCACTGTTGGTGAACAAACTACTGCTGATGGTTCAAGCGTTGCTGCTGATGTTGCCCCTGAAGAAGAATCAACTCTTACGGTTATCCAACCTGTTGAAAAGGAAGAACCTAAAGTATTAACTGCCGAAGAAAGAAAACAATTAGCAGTTGAATTATTGAAAAAGAAAGTATCAAGGGCAGAAAAGTTTGGTGATGAAGCTGCAGCCGAGGCTGCTAGAAAGGATTTAATTCGTGTAGAAAAATTTGGAGTTGAATTAGGAACAGCTTTAGCTAGAGAGATTGGATTAGTGGATAAAAGTTTAGGAAGTGGAAGTGGTAGAAGACATCATCATAATAATAATAAGTTTAAAAAGGGTGGATCTAGAAAATTCAAACATGGTAAAAAACATTAAATGTTTAAAAAAAAACAATCCTTTGTGTAGTATTTGTATGTAAATTTAGTGTTCAGTTATTTGTATAGATAGAGACTATATATAAAAAAGTAGCTTGAATATATATTCTTGGAAGAATGAACTTATTCTTCATCACTAATATCAAACTCTGAGACTTCAGAATATTGAACAGGATCATTTGCTTGTGGATCAACAACAAGACCATTATTATCTTTAACCCAAATGAAAAACATTGATATAACAAATATGAAAGCATAGACAAATCCGGCTCGAGAAAGTGCTCCAAGAGTCCCTGCTCGTAATTCCAAAAGTTCAAATGTCCAAAATCTAACTACTGATTCATAGATAATTTTTCGTTGTTCATCTGTAGTTGGAGGGAACTTAGGCACTGTATTATTGGCTGCTTCTTTAAGATTCTGAATTGAAAAGAAAATTACCACAAATACAACAACAAATGGAAGTCCAACAGTTATCCAGATTGAAAGTCTAAATGCTTTCACTACCCGTTCTGTAGAATTAGACTCCGTTCCTCCAGATGAGGGAGGGAAAGATGCAATTAATTTCTTGGTTTTGAAGTAATAAACAATGGGAGCAATAAACCAAAACAACAGGTAAATGAACAAGATAAAATTCAAGGCAAGAACTATAACTGAATGCGCGTCGCCAGTGGAAATTTCAGTCATTATACCATGTAAATATGGGAATTTTCCTGTGGACGGTGAATTGAAAATAACTAAAAGACAATAAAGCACGACATTTGATATGAATAATCCAAATACTCGAGATAATTGTTTTTGAGGAAACATTCTATATTGATTAGATTGTCCATTATGATAGTAGATGACTCCATATCCCATTGTAAACAATAAAAATACAAATTGAGTGTAACAATTAAACCAAGCATTAATTAAGTGCTGAAGTTTAAGAAAGAAAACTGAACCTTGTGACGAAGATGGAATAAAGTTATTCAAAATAAATAAACAAACACACAGTAAAATAGCCACAGTAATAAATGGACCTAATACATAAAAGATAACACCCTTGGAAATAATTGATAATTGATTCAAATTTTTGAAATCTTTACCAATAAGATTCAAAATATGATGAAACAATACTGCAAATAATATAATCCCCAAGACAATAACCACTTTTAAATCTTTATATATGTTATAATAAGTATATGACAAATTCCCATATTCATTTTTGAATTGAACTGGGACTTTTATATCAGTAATCCCTTGGTCTGCAGGTGGGGCAATATATACACAATAAATCCCTGATTCAGGAACTGTGAACCTGACATCAACATGAGGTTCCTCCTCTTTAACACTATGATCTAAAGTGATAAAATCGTTCCAAACTTTGTCTTGATCGATCTTAAATCCTTCAAATGGTTCCAATTTAAATTTAACCTTTTCAAAATCAATTATTTCTTTATATAAAGCCAGAGGATTCTCATAATATTTGTAGTATACTTCAGGAGGGGGGATATTGGTGAAATTAGCAAGATGAGTAGCACGAAAGATCAACGCTGGGAACCTTAAACTATCAACTACTTTTTTGTCTTTAACATCTATACTATCAACGAATAAATGAATATACCCCTTGTTGGATTTTGATTGGACTACCGGGCTGCATATAACTCCATTATTAAGATCAAGGACGGTAGATCCACCTCCCCTCGCAAGAATGAGGGTGAAGAAGTAACTCAAAAGTATTAATATCTGCATAATACAGTTGATTCGATACTTTAGGAGAACTATGATAAAACGTGTGGTGTATTTTTAGAAATATGGAGAAAAAGTGAGGTGGTGTTTCTCGCGTAGTAAAAGAGATTTGTGCTTTTGCACGACAAGGAAGCAAAATTGCTTGGAACGGCAAATAAAATTTAAAGTTCAATAAAGCTTAATATTTAGTTTGTGATGCAGATGCGGATAATCTTGCTGCGTTTACGAAATTGTTCAACGAAATAAAACGAGAGATAAAGTAGGAGAAAAGTAAGTGAAAACTCTCAAAAAGAATTGCGAACTTAATAGAGTATAAGAAAGATATGTAGAACAATAAATAGTCAACCGAAAAAGTAGGGTTCATTTGTACTACGTGACAGAGTTAGCTGTAGTTTTCTAAACATCTGCCAAGAAAACAAAGTGTTGTTCCCTTCTCAACCAATGAAAAAGGTAGACACCTGCATGAGGGGCCTGTAATAGATGTTGATATTCAGGGCATATAGCCACTTTCACACTTCTATAAGGTTTGAATATGCCTGGTAGATGTGAATTATCTTGCTAAATATCTGGTCGCTCGCTAGTACTGAAAACACTTCGAAAAATGGAATTCGTCCTTCGGCATAGCCCCAAAATGGCTCCTACCACCAGTTTGTTGATGGAGCATTCTACTCTACTGAATGGGATTTCCCCCATTTGCATTGACTTGCACTTGATCCAGAGTTGAAAGAGTTCTATGGAATTAGCTGATCTAGTGAGGCTGGAATTTCTCAAGCTTGAGTTCTGTAGAGAGTAATCCCTTAATAAAGACTTGAGTGTCATATTCTTATTCCAATTACGCCCAAGAGGAGCAATAATAATTGGAATATGCGTATCAGGGGTATCTTGTTAGCCAATGTCGTAGAAAAAGACTCGCTATATTTAGATCTAGTTCCCCACATATTTTTATTGTTTACAACTCCATTGTTCTTGTGTTTGCGCCTGTCTTGAGTGGCGGAGACAACCTGACAAAGTGCAACTCTATAACCCTCCTTGTAAAGGCCTGTGCTTTGATTCCTCCGTTATTATCTCTCCCTACTTCAACGACGTTAGCATTGAGCCGTTCATCCTCGACGCCCTCACCCTCGAACGGCCCCAAAAAAAAGAGTTACACAAATTTGGTCCAAGTCCGCTGAGAGTATTTACTACCACCGAGAACAAAGTCAAATTTCAAGGGTGAAAGATTTTATTGCAATTTTTTTTACAACTTGATCTTCCTCTACTTCTCTTCTTGTGAAAAGCAATTGAGTTCCAATGTCTGATCAACCTTATTATGAGGCCCTTCCTACCTCTCTCAAACCTACAAAATATCATGTGTCAATCTTTGATATTGATGTAACTAAGGAAACTTTCAAAGGTAAAGTAACTATTGAATTGGATGTAATTAAATCAACTCAAGAATTACATTTAAACTATCGTGATTTAACAATTACTAAAGAAGGTATCACCATTGAGCAAGAAGATATTTCTGTTGAATCTATATTAGAATTCAAATCAAAAGAGTATTTTATTGTTAAATTAAACAAGCTGGTTCTGGAAGGTGAAAAATTGGTGGTTAGCTTAGAATATGACGGGATAGTTCAAACCAATATGGCTGGGTTCTATAAATCCGGTTACTTACAAGATGGGGTTGAGAAATTTATGTTGTCCACTCAATTTGAAGCTACTGATGCCAGAAGAGCATTCCCCTGTCTTGATGAACCTTCGTTAAAGGCCAAGTTTACCGTGGATATTACTTTGGATTCTGCATGGACTTGTTTAGGAAACACTCCAATTAAAACAAGTGAACTGGTTACTGATTTAACTAAAATAGTTGTGTTTGAAGAAACTCCAATTATGTCAACTTATTTATTAGCTTGGGCTTGTGGTGATTTTGAATACATTGAATCCTTCACTGACGACATTTATCATAATGATAAACCATTACCAATTCGTATTTACACTACTAAAGGTGGTGATTACTTGGCCGATGCTAAATTAGCTCTGGAAATCACACCCAAAATTGTTGATTATTTCTCACGAATCTTTGAAATTAAATACCCTTTGGCTAAATTAGATTTATTAGCTGTTCATTCATTTTCTCATAATGCTATGGAAAATTGGGGGTTGATTACATATAGATCAACTGCCCTTTTATATTCCGAAACCAAGTCTGATCCTTCATATAAACAAAAAGTCGCCTATGTAATTGCCCATGAATTGGCCCATCAATGGTTTGGTAATTTAGTTACTATGAAATGGTGGGATGAATTATGGCTTAATGAAGGGTTTGCTACCTGGGTAGGGTTTACGGCCGTGGATTATTTATTCCCAGAATGGGATATTTTCAGTGGGTTTGTAAGTGAATCTTTACAACAAGCCCTTAATTTGGATGGATTAAGAAATTCCCATCCTATTGAAGTTCCTGTAATTGATGCGTTGGATATTGATCAAGTATTTGATGCAATTAGTTATTTAAAAGGTGCTCTGACTATTTTGATGATTTCAAATCATGTAGGTCAAGAGTTGTTTTTGAAAGGTGTGGCTAAATATTTGAATGAAAACAAATATAGTAATGCTACCAGTCATGATTTATGGAGTAGTATTGGGAAAGTATGTGGTAATAAACCCATAGATCAATTGATGAATTCTTGGATTAAAAAAGTGGGATTCCCTGTGGTTAATGTGGATGTGGTTGAAAACAGTTTGGTATTGACTCAATCAAGATTTTTAAATAGTGGGGATTTAACCAGTGAAGAAAATTTGACCAAATGGTGGATTCCATTGAATTGGGCGGGAAAGAAGACAGATGGTACATCTAGCATCTCTATTGATTCATTTGAAAGTGAAAAATTAATTATTGAACAATTCCCCATGATTGACCAATATTTTAAATTGAATAAAGACACTTCGGGTGTTTATCGAGTTAATTATTCTTCAACCATATTAAACAAAAACATTTTACCATTTTTCCATGAATTGTCTCCTCGGGATAAAGTTGGATTAATTGCTGATTCAATCGCTACTGCTATATCGGGGAATAATTCCACGGTAGAATTCTTGAAATTGGTGGGTAATATCGTGGATAAATTAGGTGACGATTATGTTGTTTGGTTGGAATTAGGTAAACGATTAAATGATCTTGCTACTGTTTTTGCCACTGGTGATCTTAGACCTAAAGTTGAAACATTTATAAAATCAATTTATGAAACAAAATCAGTGGAATTGGTCCAGGAATTACAAGGCGGAGAACTTGACAATTCTGACTTTTTAAAGGTTAAGTTACGTTCAGAAATCTTGAATCATGCTGGGTTATTATCCATACCTGAAGTTGAACAATATGCGCAAGTTTTATTTGACAATTGGGTCAAAGATTCTGAATCATTACACCCTTCATTACGTTCATTTGTATTTACCGCAATTGCCCATTCATCTAATATTACCCAACTGCAATTTGAAGCAATTTTAAAACAAGTTACCCACCCTACAAGTTTGGATTCTCGAGAAATTGCTCTTGGAGCTTTAGGTCACATTAGTAAGGTTGAATTTGTCGATGATTTACTTGAGCTTTTAATCAAACCAGAAATCATCCCAACTATGGATTCACATTTCCTTGGTGCCCCACTTAGTAATAATCCAGTTACTCGGGATTTATTTCTTGAATTTTTCTGGAAGGATTATGATGATAAATTATATAAGTTGATGCTGACAAATATGGTTGTTTTGGATAGGTTTGTTAGATTAACTTTGAGGAATTATCAAGGTGAAGAAGTTTATAATAAGGTGGTTGATTTCTTTAAGTTGAGAGATGTTCATGGATTTGAAAGAAGTTTGAAACAACTGTTGGATAATATAAAGATTAATACTACTTGGTTTAATCGGGATAAAAAAGAAGTTGGTGAATATTTACAATAAGTAGGATAGTTTTAGGACGAAATAGAAAAGTAAAATGTTTATAGCAGAAGTGTAGCAGTAGTACAGTAGAAGTGCAAAAGAGAGTGACCTTAGTAACTAGCGCAGTAGCCAATATTGGTCTAGAGCCAGTACGAGTGGTTTTACTGCAGAATAGAACTAGCGTAGGCATAGTAGTAGCTCTAGGCTAGTTCTAGAGTCTAGAGCTAATGCATGTTTTAGGGGTAATAAGATACAATGGTAGTAAAGATTTACATAGTTTTATTCAGTTATTGAATATTTACATTAATTATATCTATTATAAATACAAACTAAGCATCAACTTTATGATCGTGAGTAGCAGCATATCTACCACTTGGATCTTCATGACATCCCCATTCAGCCTTTGGAATCCATCTCATAACAGTAGTAGCGGCAGTTTTAGAATTAGCAAACATTTGGTCAAATTTACATCTGTACCAATAAGCTTCCTTAGTAGTTGGAATATCATCCTTCCATTCTGGTTTTGGATTAGCAAATTCTTCATCAGAAACCATCCTTTCAGCAGCATCCTTTAAACCATCAATCCAAGAGTATCCCACCCCATCGGAAAATTGTTCCTTTTGTCTCCAAAGAATTTCTTCAGGTAAATAAGGTTTAGCATCTGGTTCATCAGAAGTATCAAATGCTTTACGTAATACGTATTTTTCAATGTGACCTGGACGGATAAGTTTATCTTCAGGGTTAATATTCATACATACTTCAAGGAATTGTTTATCCAAAAATGGAACTCTTGCTTCTAATCCCCAAGCCATGGTGGATTTGTTAGCTCTTAAACAATCAGCATAATGTAAGTTCTTAACACGTTGGACACATTCTTGATGGAAATCCTTGGCTGATGGTGCATTAGCGAAATATAAATAACCTCCAAAGATTTCATCTGATCCTTCCCCAGAAAGAACCATTTTAATACCTTGAGCCTTAATCTTACGGGATAAAAGATACATTGGAGTGGAAGCTCTGATTGTGGTGACATCAAAAGTTTCCAAATGATAAATTACATCTTCTAAAGCATCTAAACCTTCTTCAACTGTAAAAGTATGAGAATGATGAATAGTACCAATAAAATGGGCCACTTTTTCTGCGGCAATTAAATCGGGAGCACCAGGTAATCCAATGGCAAAAGAATGTAATTGATGGAATAAAGTGTTTGAATGAAGAGCACCTGAATCATCAACCCCGGTTAATTCTTCATTAGCGTCAATCCCCTCGGGGTGATAACTTGTTTGTACTGCTTTTCTAGTTTCACGAGCAGCAATGGAAGCAATTAAAGAGGAATCTAATCCACCCGATAATAAAACCCCATAAGGAACTTCCGTCATTAATCTCTTCCTCACTGCCAATTCCAAACTTTCTCTAACTTGTTTATAATCAACTCTCTCTTCGGGGATTCTATCACCATCCCACCAAGTTGGAGTGAAATATCTTGTGATTTGGTCAGTGTTGGAATCGTAAATGTGTCCTGGAGGGAAAGCAACAATTTCGTCACATTCATCAAGTAAACATTTCAATTCGGAAGCAAAATATCTTGTGGATGGGCTAGCACTAGATTTACCCAAGTACAAGGTAGTGATACCAATTGGGTCTCTAGCAGCGACAATTCTATCGGATTTGGCATCATGTAAAACCCAAGCAAACATCCCGTCTAAATATTTAGGAGCATCAATATCGTATTTTTCAAAAAGTGGAATGATTGGTTCACAATCAGAATGAGTCTTGAATGGGTATTGTTTGAATTCTTGTCTTAAATGAATATGGTTATAGATTTCACCATTGACACATAAGGTGTAGTTACCATCTGGAGAAGTGATTGGTTGAGCACCAGAATCTAAACCAACAATTGCCAACCTTTCATGACATAAAATTGTGGATTTTTGAATGACATTACCTGACCAATCTGGACCTCTATGTCTAATTAATTTGGAATATTGTAAAGCTTTAGATTTGAATTTTTCAACCTCTGGTTGTTGATAAGCAGCATAAATACCACACATTTTACACGTTTGTATATATTAATATATGTTTAAACTAAAAGGGAGAAACCAAAAGAGAAATTGAAAAATTTTCCAGAGTCCTTTATACTTTAAAAAAAAGATTTTGAAAATTCATGATGAGTCAACGTATGAAAAAAGCGCAGCGTTAAAAGAACTCAACCCGACGAAAATGACCAAACTAAAACGGACCAAAAAAAGTATACAAGTTTAGTTTGTGTCACAGGGTTTAATTCCCGGGAAAAGACAAAATGAAAACTTTAGGGTAATTCTAGTTAAGCCACTTTTTGCCCCAAAGAGTCACACAGGATCAGCTAATCGGGGAGTTTATACGGCGATTGCGGAAAATTCAACAGCCCCCATCGCCCCTCCGTTTTCGGTGCGTTCTATGTGCAGGTCAAATATCAGCACGTGATGCGATTTTAAAATATTGTTCGTGAAAAGTGCGCAGGTGACTCTTGAGTGCAGGAATCTAGAATACCTATTGTCTCCAAGAAGAAATACTGTGCCCATGAGCAGCACATCTTTGGTTGACGCACGACTTCCCAATCGGCGTTGACCGGGATTGTGGGCAGTAAAAAGGTGAAAATTTTTCACTTCCCAATGAAATGTAAGAGGAGGAGGGTAAGGCTTTTTATAGGGTT
>LQMS01002251.1:0-31298 GCA_001657455.1 Spathaspora girioi | reverse complement strand
CTCTTCTTCCGACTTTACTTTCAACGTATTTCCTTGCTTCAGGGCATCCATTACCGTTACATTCAAAAATTGCAAATCAGCCTCTTTGAGCTGAAAAAGTCTGTCGGAAATATACCTCCGAACCCTTGCAAAATTGGAGGATACAGTAGGAATATTCCATAGAAATGACCTGAGGATGTAAGTAGTAGATACTAGTATATACTTGGAAATCTTTTTGGATCAAAATATATTAATTTCGATGAATAAATGGATATTAAAAATTTCGAATAATTTTTCAGTAAATCTTTGTAACATTTCTAGAATAAGAAGAAACAATATCACCAGAACAAGCATTCCTCCAATTATATGGTATTAGGATCGTTGGACTAAAGGCTAACATATATAGATCATGTTATCATCTAATTATTTCCATGAACAAGTTGGAACAGGTTCCAAATCTATTTATAACTTGTTTTCTTATTTCAAGTTACGAATATTCCTTCGACGGATGCAAAATTTCAAATATATGTTTCCAAGAAATCATCTTTAAATAGAAATGACGTACAGAAACTTCCAAAACTAGATAAAAGAGATTATAATTTCTTCACGCCTAGCTTGAATCTGGTTTTCATATGATGTTGCAAATTTCAGAATTTTTTTCTTAATGGGTAAAATTTATTAGCTGCAAATAAACTTTTTTTTTAGAACTGAAATTCCATCATCAAGCAACTGACTCAGTAAAACTATTTCCAAGTTTAAATTTATCCGCCAGCGGTTCAAAAAATCGAATGTTTCAATAACTTTAACTGATTTTAAATTCTCGTATGTCCAAAATAGAACACGAAAGAATGACATATGAAGAAATCTATTAATACTCCACATTCTGTAACAGCAAATCTGCTAAAATGATCCTTAGTAAATAGAAAAGTCATCTCGAACATTATGAACCCGTACTTTTCTGAGGTCATTAAAGTTGTGACTTCATATGATTAGCGACTACTTATTAATCTATATCATGCGGTATTTTTTTTTCTCCACAATTTGAAAATAATTTTTTACGCAGATAATTTCGGAGAATTGCCAATTGCAATTTTTGTGCACCGAAGGTTGCGCCTGCTTTGCGATTATTTCAACAAAGGTTGTCACTATGCATAGGGTAAAAATGACGTGATTTTCAGCCCTGCATACCAAGGAGACAAGAAGAGTAAACCTTCGATGTGGGGGGATGCCAAGTGGTCAGTAGGATTTTATTCATGGGGTATTCTTTTGTTGTATAGATTAGTAATTACATCTCTAGACATATAACTAGATAAGGATTTGTTAAATTTTGAACTTACATCTTACTAAATCTTCAGAATCCCATTGTTAGTATTGTTGTGGAAACATCTACCAAATTCGGATTAGTAAGATACTTTTTCATATGATTCCTTGTTCATGAGGGGTGCTGTTTTGAATCGCAACAATTTCATTTTCAGCCTCATTTGGTTTCTTTTTAGTTCGGAACCGTAACCAAAGATTAAAAATTCTACATTCTTTTTTTATTTACTATATCTTTTTGTTTCCCCTCGAGCTGAGCGTATTTAAGCTACGTAATTTTTGCACTTAATTCTAAGTTGATTGTACCTTCCTGGTTTTACTTTTATATGTCTATTACTCGGTAATCGTTCCAATTAGAACACAAGAAAACATACACATATGGTTTCATCATGATTGCAATCATGGGAGATAGGAGTCTTATCTTATCTCAAAATTCAACTTATTCGCGCACAATTCAGATTATAACTAGATTCAAACATAAGCTAAAGAAATTCAAGAACATCAATTTGAAATATAAAAGACTAAAGTGTAACATCAGACGAGGGAGAACAACAAATGAAATCACCTTGGTTGTTGAACAGAAAGCTTTCAATTACTCTGATGTTGTTAAGGACGTCCCTATAATTTCGGAGATCTCGGATACGATGGAATTTCATCAAGATTATAAAACTGACTTAGGATCACTAGAACACAATCAATCGATAAATTTACCCAAACTGCCACCTCCATACTATGTTCGTAACCCACCAAGAATGTCGTCACCGTCTCCGGTACGAATAAAATACAAATCACAACTCAACGAGATATTACAGAAACAAAATCAGATGAAAAGTTCAGTACATACTGATAACGAAGACACGCTTGTTAATGTTAACGATTATACAAATAATTTATCAAACAGCTTTGCCAATTATTACTTAATTGATAAGAGTTTGTTTACATGTTCTAACTTTGAACAACTGTTGTTACCGGAACTTGAAAAACTGCTTGAATTAACAAGGAAATTTGGGATTTATTTTAAACGCTTACAAACTGTTATAATACTATGGGTTATCTTTGGGAGTATTTTTGTTTTGTTTTTAGACTAATAATTTAATTCTTTTTAATTATACATTTATTATTTATTGTAGACGATTTTACAAAGTTGGAACTTTTAATCCGGCTTGAACACCAGGAAGTTCACCAAGAGCATCAAACCATTTACCTAATTTTGGCCATTGGTGGATGTCAATATCCAATCTGCTTAAACCTCTAGCCCAGGTATACAAGGCAATGTCAGCAATACTGTAGTGATCACCAACAAGATACAACCCCTTGTCATTTCTACCCAAAATGTCTTCATAAACCCCATAAATGCGCTTAACATCAGTTAAATAACGGTTGATAGCGTATGGAATCTTTTCTTGAGCGTAAATAACAAAATGATTAGCTTGACCTTGAATTGGACCGTTTTCAGCAACTTGGAAAGTTAAATATTCCAATTGTTTATAATATTCAGGAGTACCATGAGGGTAAGACCATTTATGTTCCTTATCATAAGTATCAGCAAGATATTGTAAAATAGCCCCAGTTTGAGAAATCGTGATACCAGTACTTGAATCAACCAAGGTTGGAATTCTACCATTAGGGTTAAGCTTAACAAACTCTTCCAGCTTCTGTTCATTGGTACGAATATCAACGGTTTGTACATCGTATTTCAATCCCAACAATTCTAAAAAGACTGAAGGTTTGAACCCATTGGGAGTTGGGAAAGTGTATAACTTAAGAGCGTGGGTCATTCTGTAGCTAGATTATATCAATTGAAGATGTCACTGTTCTGGAATTGAAAAAAAACAATTGGTATATTTCCTATATTTATAGTAATGTGAAAAAGTCGAGACTGAGGGTAGAAATCTTACGTAATCAAAAGACGGAGTTGGCACATTTGCCATGAAAATTGACAATCCAGGGGTGCGGAAGATCCGAATGCGCCACACATGGGCCATAAAAAGACGAACATTAAAACCTTTTGAACCATAGTAAGTAATAAGAAAAATTGGGTTTAATAGATCACAATCCGAGGACAGATGCTCTTTATATACGAACCAAATCTTCATTAGCCGAGATTCTATAAGGCTGCAAGATTTTGACACCACAGTCCCCACAGTCTTGATGCATTTTTCGGAATTAAAGGCATCTTTTAACACCGAGATAAACATTCATTTCCCTGCATATAGTCTATTTACATTAATGGCATATATCTCTTTAACTAGGAATAGGATTTAGTAAGAGTTGCATGTGTTGCCTAATATAAGTAGTGATATTTACAACTAATTGGTACTTATTTCCGTGTACTACTTTACGGAAGAAGAACAGGAGCAATCCCATATAGCGCATGTCATCAACACCCAGGTAGTTTCTTTAGCAACGGAATACTGGTGACAGTATTGTTGTTCTCGAACATATATGTGTTACTCGACAATTTCAATTGCATTATTTTATGTTCTTTGCAGATTTACTGTAACTAGACCTTGATATATTATGAACATAACATTCGTTGGTTGATTTATACATTTCGAAAATATCTTTCCATTTAATGAATATTCCTAGATCTACCAGAATCACAGAATTTTATAGAGATTGACACGTCTGAAACAACTATAACTAATGCAGCAGACTCAACAAATTCAGTTCCACACTACTTTGGTTAGAGTAAAATCCGCTGATACTGAAACTACGAAGACTCAGGTGATATCTAGATTGAAAAAGACCACCACTTTTCTAAAAATGAATGTATCTGTTACGGGCAATCCCGGGCTATAAATGATGTTTGCAGCCAATAGAAAAACACCTGATAATTTTAACCCTGAATATGTTTCATATATATATGGTTTTTATGATCCCACTTTGATATAGTTTTTCCATATTTCAATCCATTTAGTTCTATAAGCTTCTTACTGCAACAGTATCTACATTGACGTAAGTTGGTACCATGGGAACACTACTCTTTAGACTACAATTTGTATAAATTTCAACTTTGAACAAGGAATCTGTAACGGTAAAGCATATTATCTTCCAGTAATCTATTCTGAGGGCCTCAATACTGAAAAATGTACTGTATGTGTTATGCAACCCAGTTTGTTATCCAACTAGTGATCTACAAATAAAATGAAATTCCACAAAAAGTCAAACAAGCAAATGTAATTGCTATCGAACCACTACAAAGGTGGCGTGTTCTTTGTCTCTTGAGGTTAGAATGCGGGGGTGCAGAATTACAAGCGATAGCTAGTCTGCATTAGTTTGAACCCTTTATTATTATTATTCTCTTTGTTTTTAGAACAACACTCTTGTTCTCCTTAGTTTTGCAACCCTTTTAGAATTCCGTTATTTTTTTGTTGTTCTTTTGTCGTCGCCAAGGAAAAAAATACGACTTTCCCCCCATCATGCTTACAAATCCGCAATTTTCATAGGTCAGAATGATGGTTAGTCTTTCAACAGGTGGCTGTCGAAAATTAACCTTTATCGATGGCTCGCCTCGACCCTTAACAATCACAGAGTTCTGAGCGATGTAATTGCACCGCAAAAAAGAAACGCAGGGAGAACGTAAGCCTCGATCATTAATACTTCCGGTAAATTTGGTTAATAAGGTTGCAAAGGGACATACACTTCATGGATTTTCCAAATCCGTTGTTGTTCTTTACGGATAAGAAATGGCCAGATTCCACCTCGCGTTTTTTAACCTCCGATAACTGTAGTGGGTCTCGGGGTAAGATAACGGACTTGGAAGATGTGTTAATATCTCGGAGGAGTCGAGCAATATTTTTTTATCTATATCTGTAAAAATATCAGACCATAAAATCGCCGATGGTTCGATCGGCCATAAAGTTAAAGTGTGTTTGATCTAGAAATCAGAGTTTATCGGATCGCGTCTACGGAGGGGCAAGTAACAAACTCCGTCGTGGTTTTTTGTGGAGAAAAAATTTTCTGCAAGAATCTTTATCCGCCATTGTGTCAAATCATGAAAAAAGAAATCTTGCCTTGGGGTAGTGCGGAAATAGCGATAATTCAAAACATCGAGTTGTTTTGTGTTATTGGGGGTTGCCCCTCACATTTAGAATCCATACAAATTGCGGATATATGCAAACAACGTATCTAAGATGTTATTTCTTTTAGTGGAAATAAAAAAAAATTATTCCTAGTCAAATCAATGAGTTCGGATTTCTCATACTCCACTGAGGGATACATGAACAATATATAAACTCCGCAAATTTCCCAATTTAAAAATTTTCATTTTCTTCTCATCATTATAACAAATCTTTTTAGATAACAATATACTTTAAACAATGTCCCAAGAATTTACTAACTTCGTCAAAGAATCTTTTGGTCCAAAGGCCACTCCAAAGGCTAGAAGAATCCTTACTTCTTTGATCCAACATATTCATGATTTCTCAAGAGAAAACCACATTACCGTTGACGAATGGATGTTCGGTGTTAATTTCATTAACCGTATTGGTCAAATGTCAGATGCTAGAAGAAACGAAGGTATTCTTGTTTCTGATGTTATTGGTTTAGAAGCTTTAGTTGATACTTTAACTCATGCTTCTGACTCTGTTGGTCACACTTCTTCCGCTATTATTGGTCCTTTCTACCGTGACAATTCTCCAGAATACAAATATGGTGGATCTATCATTCAAAAGGAAGTTGGTGGTGAAAAGACTTGGGTTAGCGGTGTTATTACTGACACTGAAGGTAAACCATTAGCTGGTGCTAAGATTGAAGTTTGGCATTGTGCTCCAAATGGATTATATGAACAACAAGATCCAGATCAACCAGATTACAACTTAAGAGGTACTTTCCACGCCGATGCCGAAGGTAAATATGCTTTTATTGGATTAAGACCAACCGCTTACCCAATTCCTTATGATGGTCCGGCCGGTGATTTATTACAATTAATGGACAGACACCCAATGAGACCAGGTCACATTCACTGGAGAGTTTCTCACCCAGAATACCATACCTTAATCACTCAAATTTATGATCGTGAATGTAAATATACCAAAGACGATTCCGTATTTGCCGTTAAGGAAGATATCATTGTTGATTTCAAGAAGGTTGCTGCTGACGATAAGGAATTAGGTGACAAGAACGTTCAAAATAGATTGGACTACGACATTGCCTTAACTTTAGAAGAAGAAATTCAAAAGACCAGAGCCAGTGTTGTTGCCAAGCACAAGACCATCGAAGAAGAATTAGAAGCTCATCACAAGGCTATTGCTGAAAAGATTGCTAAACTCAAGGCTTAGAGCTGGACTCGGTATCTCTGTTTTTATGGAAAAAATATATGTTTTATTTATGGCATTAACATTTGTAAGTTAACTCTAAACATTTCAGATATTACAATGTACAGTGAACTTCTTATGGTAATACGATGAAATATATTTAATTCACTTCGGTAAGTATCTATGCACTCCATATTTTGCCCAAAGTCTAATATGTCGTAAACCGGAAATAGACAAAAATAATTTTGTTCTGGCCCAGCCCCCGCATTTTTGACAATGAAATTTTTTCCTGTAATAGAATTTCCGCATAGTTAATATATGTCGAAGAGTCGACACGGATTACACCCAATGAATGTGAACATATTTGTAACAAGACGGTATGATATTTTTCAAATACCACTCGTAATATTTACGGGGAGAAACACCAGTTCAGCCTCTTTCCATTCTACTGTAGTCGCTAAATCTTGGCATATTTTAGTTTTTCTCTGGTTGTTCTGCAGTTAAGAGATACTAGAGATTTGTAACTTTGACACTTTACAGCTTGCAGAAGCTTACGTGTAACAAAATGCGAACAGACCCTTGACAAGCCCAAGAATCAAAATTAATTACTGCAAAATTCCCCCAATGAGCCCCTCACTTTATAGACACCCACAAAACCTTTGTCAAACCGAACCAAAAAAAAAATGATTGTTTTTTCTTTTCTTTTCTTCACGGATTTTTGACAGTACTAACGAAGTTATACAGGTTCATACAGAAAAATAGGTAGGCGTGCAGAACAACTGATGCCTCCAACAATGACACAATTTGTCACTCTAGAGCCTCGCAAAAAGGTTACTAAAGCTTGCGATTACTGTAAAAAGAGGAAATATAAATGTAGTGGGGTTGCACCATGTGATTTATGCAATAAGAAGAAAATTCCTTGTCAATTTAGTATTGTCGATAGAAGAACAACCAAGGGGAATAGTGGTGGTAGTCTGAAGGACAAGAATGATAGACGAAGAGAATCAAGTAGCTCAACTGTGACTGCTGTGTCGATGGTTTCAGCAAATCATTCATTTCAACGACAGAATCTGATACAAATGCAAATAAAACCAGAAATACCAAGTGACGACCAGTTTTCCAACTTGAGACACACTTCAACAAATATGGGTGCTGGAGTATCCTCATCGTCTATAAGTAACGTCAATGAGTCACCTTCTACGTCGCCCCAGGATCTCCACCTGCTAGCATCAAACGGGCAACCAACTCCCGGAGGTCTCGGCCCGGCATATATCCCCAAGAGCCTACAACCTTTACTTTCGTTTCCTTTAGAAAAGAAGCATAAAGATAGTCTGAGCAGTAGTACAAGTAACGAAGAAGAAGACGACGAAGAAGAAGAATACGAGCAAGAAGCAGTAGACGAAGAACAACCACAAGCACAACAACTAGCGCAAATACAAGCACATGGACAAATGTTAGAGCATCAGCAACAACATCAGCAACAACATCAGCAACAGCAACAACAACCACAAGTACAGGAAGATAGAGTGGATCATCTAAAAGCCACCCCTTTAAGCAATGCTAGCTCTATGCAATATATTCATAAACGAAAACGGAAAAGATCCGATGCTAGTCATGACCACAAAACTTCTCCTACAGACAGCACGCATAGTCACGGTTCTTCTAAATCTAAGGGCAAAACCGGATTATCTAACGACAGTGGGAAATCAACTAGACTTTTATTTGATACTGCTGGTAATTTGCGATATATTGGTGAAAGTAGTCCGTTGTCATTACTTTTTGAGAGTCGAAATATATTCACTTCTACAATTGGAGAGTCGGAATTCACTGGAGATCCTCAGGGAGTGAATATTATTGATGGTACTGCTAAAATTAGCGTTGTTCCACCTATGCAATTACCTCGAAGAGATCATTGTAACGTTATGATCAAATTCTTTGATAATAATATTAACCAAACTTGGTATATTTTCGATATGAAAGATTTTCGTATCAATATTGTTGATTATATTTATGAAAATCCAATACGAGCTCCCGTGGAGAAATTATCTTTACTTCATTTAGTGTTTGCATTAGGATTATTATTTGCGGAAAAAGCCAATAGTTATCTTGTTGAAGAAATGAAACCGGCTCATGTTACATCAACCGATTTTTTTGAAAGTGGGTTTAACTTATTAAGGAATATAATTGATGACGGTAAACTTTGGCTTAGTCAAGCATATTTCTTGGTATATTTCTATTATCAATCCACTTCAAAACGAAGTACATCATTCTTAATGTTGAGTACGGCAATACGAAATGCGCAAACTTTGGGACTTCATAGGAAATTCATTAATGAATCGTTTAGAGATCCAAATTATGTTACTCATCGTCGAAAGTTATGGAAATCATTATATATATGTGATAGAATATCTTCGATTCTTCTTGGGCGGCCTTTATTAATTAGTGATTATGATTGGGATGACGCGGGTGAAGATGATTCCGTGTATGCCCCAGATGGAATCACCCTTGATATTCAATATACTTGTTTAAACCATAATGCTCGAATTGCGATAATTTTGGGGAAAATTATTCAAAATTTTTATATTGACGGAATTATTGATTTACGTCGAGCAGAAGGAATTGCTATTGATTTGAAAATGTGGTCGATTAATCTTCCTAGTTCTATTCAAATTGATAAAATCTTGGATGTTGGTGGTTCAACTAGTAATAATAGTAGTAATGCCACTTCACCCCATGAGAACCCTTTACATAAGGTTAAACTGGATAATTATGGATTATTGTTGATTCATATGTCACAATTATATGGGATTATTCTTTTGAGTAAACCATTCTTTATGTATTCCTTATTCAAAAGAAACAAAATGGAACCAACCAAGAAAAAGCAAGAAGCAATTATGTCTAATTTTTGTGCTGCTAGTATTAAATCTTCAGTACTTATGATCCAATTAATTCATTTCTTTAAAGAACATAATCCTCATAGAATAGAACTGTATGTGTTAGTTAACTGTTGTTTTATGGCATCACTTATACTTGGATTAACGATTTTATATCGACAAACAAACTTATATCAACCTGATGAATTTACGATCGAAATGCTTGCTGAGAAATTAATGGTTGGGAAATCAATCTTGTTGTTTTATAGTGAACTGAGTGCAACTGCATGTAGATTTCATACTATTGTCACCAAAATGTATAAAGCATTGGAAAATGCGTTCAAGAAACCATATCAAGGATACCCTCAACAGACACCAGCGGCAGCTACAACTACCACTACTAACCCCACTGCTCCCGCCCTTGCTATTCCTAGTCCGTTCCATCAAAATCAAAACCTTCCTCAGCATTTAAACTTTGATTCTCCCGAATCAGTGGCATCACAACCTCAATTCCCGATAAAGACGCCTGCTATAATACAATCACAGTTACAGCTGCCTTCAAGTTTCCCTCATACTTTTGAAATTGCGACATCAACTGAATTAGAAAATTTAATGAATTTTCAACAATTTTTTGTCCCATCAGTATCAAATTCTATTGCTAGTAATGCTAATCCAGAAAAGAGAAGTGAACTTGACGCGTTTATGTATAATATTGGTATTAACGACTTGTTATTTGAAGGTGCAAAAGAGTAGCTAACAGTAGTGCAGTATCCGTTTGCTATATGTTCGCTATATTGGTGTAATGTATAAAATATTTACTTCTATATATAATGTTGTACTAAATAAAATTTTCAATTTCCTTTAAAACTGCTTCATCATCCTCAATAACCAACCAATGTCCAACATCAAGCGGGACAGATTTAACATCAGGAATACTCTTGACAATATTTTCCACACATCCAACATAAGGAGCAGTATTATCTTGTAACCCATAAAGTACCAAGGTAGGTACTTTAATCTTTGAATAATCCAAGTCATAACTTGCCCCACTGGCAATAGCACTACAGTTTGCGATATAGCCATCAACAGTATTTCCTTGAATTAATTGTCTAATGAAGGCTTTCTTTAAGTCGCTACATTCCGTACCGGTTGCCAATTCCGGAATTGTATTTGAAAATGGAATAAGGGACTGAGATTCTTGTAATGAAGTGATTCTATCAAGGAAAATCTGGGTTAATTTAGGAGTAGGATGTACTGGACCAATAAGAACCGATTTAGAAATTGTTAAATCAGTTTGAAGAATATTAATATAATTTACAAGCATACCACTCATTGAATGTCCGACCAAGATAATTTTCCTTGTTTGTAATTCAAGTTCATGAATCACATTACTGACATTCTTGGCCAAATCAGCTAATGTTAAATCAGAGCCACCATTCAACTTGGACTTGTTGGCACCTTCATGATCTAATAAAAGTATTGTATGTTGTGCCGATAATGGTTTAGCTAAGGGCCAAAAGAAATTTTGTGAGGATCCAAGTCCATGAAGAAATACAATCACGGTTGATTTACCGGGATTGAGAAGGGTATAGAATTGATTGGTTTTGGTAAATGCACTGATCATTGTTGTTTGTTGTGGAGTATTTAACAGAAAATAAAGAGGTACAGTGGTCCGAGAGGGATCTTGTATGGTTAATAAAGTGGGGACATACTGGATGGGTAAATCAAAGAGAATGAGCGGAAATACCAAATTAGGGTTTTCCGAAACAAGCAATTTTATGTCAACTCCACAAAAAAATATAAATCCGCAACAAATCACAAAAGGTCTTCAACAACAAAATATCAAAAAGGATCAAGAGATGCAAAGGGGTGAAACTGAAATATAACAAGAGCATATATTTTCAAAGGAACAATTTCATAAGTTTCTTTCTTTTTCAAACAATACTACTACTCGCCAACCATGACTAAATTCTCCCCCACTATAACCGCACAAATCAAGAAATTTATCGTTGATTTTTACTTAGCTTCAGATACCCCACCACCAGCTGCAGGTACTCGTGATCCTTACCTTGACTTTTTCACTTCAGAGTCTCCATTAACAATGGCCTCTACTAGAGTCAAGGGACACGAAGAAATGACAGGGTTACGTCAAGGAATGTGGAAAGTAGTGACTAAACGTCATCATGTTGTTGATCATGTTGCTGCTGTGGATGAAGATAACAATACACTTTTAATTAATGGTTATGTTGATTATAGTTTAATTAACGGTAAAAATGTTACTAGTGAATGGGCTGCATTAATGAAATTAAATAAGGACTTGAAAATGGAATTTTATCAAGTTTATTTAGATCCTAGTCTTACTGCCAAGGCAATGGCTGATTAGTTTATAGCATTTTAATGTACACATTTCGCACAGGAAATTTCCTGTACCTATCCAATTTTACTTCATTGTTAAGGCAGTCGTGACATATGTCTAATTACGTATCACCTACATGGACAATAACCTGTTGGGTATTGCCCGGTCTTTGGTAGTAACTTTCCGATGTATCCTCCCGCTGGGCCTCCTTTTTCGCCCCGGAAATTTTTCATTTTCCGCGCTATATAAGCAAAAATGACGGATTTTGCAAGAGAATAATAAAGAGAAAAAAAAGCAACAAAAATAAAAATATTAAGATTTACAAGATATTTCCGTTAATTTAAAATATACGAATTTCTACATATAAACCAAAGTAAATCCAAACTTTATTCTCCTCTTGCTTCTTCTTCTCTCTATTCTCTTTTGATATCAACTTGAAAAAATGACTATTGAAGATTATTCTCCTATTACTGAAACCCAAAGGATTTTCCAAACCCTTCTTAAGCTGTCGCTTATTCCATCTGAATTCTCCCAATATAGTGAGAATATTCAATTTCATAATGGTAATTCTCAGTTAAGTGTTCCATGTCCTTTAAAGCAGACTGAAATGATTTCAGCTTTGAAGGCCCTTGAAGCCACTGTTGCTCTTGGTATTGCCAATTCAAGATTCGATAACACTGATAATTCATGTAAAATTGATTTACAACATGGTTTATTATTTCTTATGTCAACTTATTGTGCCAGTGTAAATGGATTTTTCAAAGGTGATAAAGTTGAAGTTTTGAAATATTTAAAACAAACTGATTTAAATCAAGCTCAATCTGATCCATATCGTAGAATGAGTGCTAATTTATATAGAACTAAAGATGGGAAATATTACCATATTCATGGTAGTTTAGAAGCTAATACTACTTTAAAAATGATTGGTTTACCTACTCATATTAAAGGTATGACTGATTATGATGAAATTGTCAAGATTTATCAAGATAAATTAGATACTTACACTTGTGAAGAATTAGAAGCTTTAAATGTTAAGAATAAACAAGCTGGTATTGAAGCTTTAAAGCCAGAACAATTTTTACAAACTAGTCATGGTAAAACAATTAGTCAAACTCCTGAATTTGAAGTTGAACAATTGGAAACCTCCACTCCACCAATTCCATTTATTCCTACATCTTCCAAGAATCTTTTGGAAGGGATCAAAGTATTGGAATTATGTAGAATTATTGCTGGTCCAACCATTGGTAAGATTTTAGCTGAATATGGTGCAACTGTCATAAAGGTTACTGCTGATGATACTTTACCTGATGTTCCATTTTTCCAAGTTGATGGAAATATGGGTAAACATACTACCAATTTAAACTTGAAAAACGCCGAAGATAGAGTTAAATTTGAAGAACTATTAAAAGATGCGGATGTTGTAATTGATGGATATCGTGCAGGAGCAATTGAAAAATTAGGTTATGGACCTAAAAAATTAGCTGAATTAGCCCAAGCTCGTAACAAGGGGTACATTTATGGACTGGAAAATTGTTTTGGTTTCACGGGTGAATGGAGTGGACGTGCTGGATGGCAACAAATTGCTGATTGTGCCCTGGGGGTTGCATGGACTCAAGGTTTAAAGATGGGACATAATGAACCTATGGTTCCTCCATTCCCAATGAGTGATTATGGTACTGGATGTATGGTTGCAATTGCAATTTTAGTTGCTATATATAAGAGAAATAAATTTGGTGGTTCATATTGGGCAAAATCAAGTTTAGTTCAATATGATTTATTATTATTAAAACAAGAGGCTTACCCAGATCAAATTTGGCAAAAACAAGTAATTGAAAATCCAATCTTTGCTGATTTCTTGAAATTAAATTATTATGATAGTGTTGATAAGATTAGTAATACTGCATTAAAAGCATTGTTAAAACAACAACCAGATATTTTAAACAATAACCATTATTTCACATCAATGGAAAGTGAGGGGTTCAAGGGAACAATCAGAGTTTTAAGACCGGTTTGTGAATTTAAAAGTCTTGATTTAGGTTATAAATGTGTCAGTAGACCAAATGGTACTGATGCACCCGAGTGGTGGTAAAGAGAAATAGTGATATAAAACACATATATATATAGATGTATAAACTGTATCGCAATATAAGAGGTTAAAGATAACAAATAAATTTGTGAAACTGGTTTATCGCCGCACGGTACGCCTTGGCAGGGTGGGTGGGATCTAGGTGGCAGTAGTGTAGAACTATGTGGCGCTATGCGGGACCTTCTACCGAGGAAAAAAAAAATTAACAAACGTCGGCGGGGCCCCACAAAGAAAAATTTCTTGTCACAAAATAGACTCCTCCCCCCTTTGATAGTATAAACTGTATAAACGATAAGTTTTCACCCGTTTTTGTTTTTTCTCTAATCTACACCCTTCAACAACAATGAGTGAGACAGAAGACGACAATATTATTAAACGTACCAAAGTTTCACGGGCGTGCGATTATTGTAAGAAACGAAAATTTAAATGCAGTGGTAAATCACCTTGTAATTTATGTGAAAAGAAGAAACTAGAATGTGTTTTTAGTATTATAGATAGACGAACGATCCGTCGTAAGAATAAAAAACGGAAAATCAAAAAGGACATCATTAATAAGTCGACTGGTGCTACTATTATAGATAATCAAACTTTGAATTTACTTACTAAGAAAACTAATATTCCTGTTCATTATCAACCCTTGGTTATATTTCCCTTACATAAAGTTGGTGATGCTCATCATATTCCTGGCATTGGTGCTGGTGCTGATGGTGAAAATGGTGGCGCACAAAATGTTGTGGTTAAGCTAGATCATCGAAGAGAACTTATTTTTGATTCTAATGGAGAATTGCGATATTATGGGGAAACATCACCGCTTTCTTGTTTATTTGAATGTCGAGCCATATTTAGGGAAAAATTAGGAGCGTCAATATTCACTGAAAGTAAAGGGACATGTCCTATAGTTGATGAGCCTGATGAAACTCAAGATATAACCGAAACGCCAACATTGCCTACTCGAGAAACATTTAATCGAGTATTTGAAATTTTCGTGATGAATATAAATCAAGTTTGTTATATATTTGATATTGCATATTTCACGAAAAATACCATAGATTATATCTATTCCAATGATAGTAAATGTCCACCAGATAAAATCGCATTACTTAATATGGTGATTGGAGTTGGTTTAAAATATGCTGAATTATGTCAAGATCCTATAGTAGAAAAATTCCCTCCCACCAACTCATCTGCAGGTACTTATTTTCAATTTGGTCTTGAATTAACTAATCGATATATAAACAAAAATAAGCTTTGGGTGACACAAGCATATTCCTTGGCCTACTATTACTATCAAGCAATTCAACAACGTAATACCGCCTGGCTTATGTTAAGTATGGCAATCCGGAATGCCCAAGCATTGGGACTTCATCGGAAATTTATAAATGAATCATTTGACGATCCAAGTTATATTCGACATCGAAGAAAATTATTCAAGAGTTTATATATAAATGATCATATTGTATCGCTTTTACATGGTAGAACTTTACTTGTTGATGATTATGATTATGATGATTTTGATTGTGAAGATATATATGAAATTGACAACGATGGGAATCAAATTAAATACAAGAAGGAAATATGTCTTATTGAAACGGCTAAATTATCCAGGATCACGGGGAATATAGTAAGGAATTTCTATAATAATAATGAAAGATTGAATGGGGTAATGGCGGAGAAATTAGCCATAGAATTGAAATTATGGTCTTTAAATTTACCTAGTTCAATTCAAATTGATAAAGTTGTCGAGAATTCCGATTCAAAATCTGACGATGATAAAACTATAAGTGATGTTAAAATTCCATTACTTTTAGTTCATCTTTCCCATCTTTATGCAATCATATTACTTTGTCGACCATTTTTCATGTATATAATCTTTATCAAAGCCGGTAAGAAGCCCAAGAAACGAGTTAAATCGCTTCAAGATATTGCCATTTGTAATTTTGGTAAAGCGACGGTTAAATCTTCAATTCTTGTTATTCAGTTAGTTGACTATTATGTCGGGTATATTCACTTTTTACCCACGAGAGCTGAATCTTATGGGGTGGTTCATTGTTCATTCGGGGCCGGGTTAATTATTGGATTGTCGATATTATACAATGAGTTGACGTATAATGGAGATCATCCAGAATATCTGAGAATTAATATGATGGGGTACATTAATTCATGTAAACGAATTTTTCAATTTTATAGTGGGAGAAATATAATGAGTCATCGATTTTATGATGTTATTGATCAGATGCAACATGCGTTAATGGAGAGGTTTGAATTGGATGTGTATGGGAACAAGCAGCCGAAGCAGACAGAGCAGGCACAGCAACAGCCACTACAGGAACAGCAAAATTCGATCCTTAATCCAATACAAAAGGTAGAACCACCTAAAGTTGAATTGGTTACACAAATTCCCAAGTTTAATTATGATGATTTTATTGATAATTTTGGACAATTGTTACCAATGGCAACGATGGGACAATCTATGGATCAATATTTATCCGAGACTTCAAGTTCCAGAAACCTGTCGGTATTTGATAACAATAGTCAACCTTTAGATATGTTTATGTATGGAACTTATCAGACATAGCTATTCCTACGCAGTCTGAAATATTACTACCTGAAAATCTTTTTTTTAGTGCGAGCATGTAGCGTTCTCTCGAATCGTATGGATTGGCAGAGGTATTTTATCCTACAAGTTTTCGTATAAATACAAAAGAAATAAATAGTATTAAAAAGAATCATACATATATGTACATCGTTAGCAAGCAACAGTGTACTTTATTACCCTGTTGACTTCTATTTTAAAGGTAATTCTCCGGGTTTGCTCGCCGGTATCAATTTTCTTAGGCTCGTCTTTGTAATAGCTGTTAGCTATAAGTTATAAACTCTTGTAAACTCCAACCTATTACTTCGTGTTACCTATCGCTCAGTAATACTTATCTCTCAGTAATACTCAGTAATTTCGCTTCGTTTTCAATCAAAAACTTTCTAATTTGTGCCAAACTACCCGCCAATTTCTTAAAAACAACAACTTTAATATTTAAATCATATAAATAATTCAAAACAATTTCTCCAATTTTCAAAACGTATAATGATTTTTCAATACCATGATTATTTGAATTATTGTATAAATGTAAATTAATAAAATCATATTCTAATTTATCACTATTATATTTCAATTTTAATAATGTTTCAATTTTTTCAAATAATTTTAAAATTATTGAAAATCGATGATTTAATGAAAATATTAATTCCGGATTGGTTGATGAACTAGTTGATGACTCTTCATTTCTTTTAATTATATTGATTGAGAAAATCGTTAATATGATAAACACATGAAATAACATTTGTGAATGGATTAGATTGGTTGTTTTAGTAGTGGTTAATTCATCAATTATTCGAATTGACCCTTCTAGGGAAGTATTATCATTGCTACTTTCCAGTTTAAATAAAACTAGCTTAATAATCATTAAACAACAATCAACAAGTTTCAAATAATCATAATCATCAATTGTACTTGATTCAACCAATACTTTATTAAAATTCAAGGTCAATTCTTCAAAATTATTCAACCAACTTTGTTCTTTAACTAATCTAAAATCAATCAATGAAGAAATCTTGATATAATTGGTTAATAAGATAAAATCCAATTGCTCAAAATCTTGTGGTTGTTGTGTTGCAGGTAAATAAGTTGAAATATCTTCAATAATTTTCATAACTTGAGGAATTGGCTGATATTGTTTAATTTCATAAATTCCATGAATTAAACAAATGAATCCATATTTACTCAATTGAGCCAATTGATTTGGATCATGTTGTCCCGTGGTGGTTAATTTCACTAATAAATCCTTGAAGATGATTGGTTCACCAGTTAAATAATCTTGAACCAGTTTACTACTACTATTTAATTTCAATTCTTGATAATTTTTAAATTTCCAAAGTAAATCTTCATTTTTATTGGAAATTTTCAATCCAGTTAAATCGTTGACGGATAATGTTAATGGTACATTATACATCATAAGCAAAAAGTTACTTAATCGATAAATCATAAACACAATTCTAATTTGCATTTGTAAATTGATATTATTTTTAAATTTAATTTCATCATTATGATTAATCATAAAAAGCGAACTACTTTCCTGCTCACTTTCTTCATTTAATTTATTATAAATTTCTTCATCTTCCCCATTAATTGAAAATAAAATTGGCGAATTTTTTTTGGTGGTTTTTATCGAGGTTTTAATCAACGAATTTAACGCATTCAATTGACGAATCACAATATAAACATTATTCTCATTATCGGAAAATAACCCATAAATGACCAGCAAAGTTAGCGATTGAATCAACCAAAGTGGATTTATAGTGGTTTTACTGGTAGTCTTTCTACTTTCTAAATAAATATGAATTGTTCTTCTGGAAGCCTCATATAAATGTTCTGAATCGTTCTTATTATTAGCTAATAATGCACCTAAAGTAGCAATTAACAACGGCAAACAAACCCGACAACTTTCATTGTTTATATCTTCATTTGAGGTCATATTCATAATTTCATATTCATTCAATTTTGAAATGTGGATAAAGGGGAAATGTCCAAGGAAAATATCAACAAATTTCAATAAATAAAATTCTAGTTTTTCATTTGATGGGATTGTAGGCGTCATTATACCATTGATTGGATATTTAGTTAACGACTTGTTAATCATATGTCTCATATGATTAGTAAATAACTTATTTTTAGAATAATTATTAAGTCGAAGTTTATGAATCATAGATTGATCAATATGAGGGGTAGCTTGGGTGACCATTTTATGATTGAAATCGCTATTACTCTCGCCGTTAAACATAGGATAAGGTGGGGAAATTACAGGCGGAGAATTTGTATCAAACCCAGAGGAACTTCCACTTGGGTTATCGCCGTAAAACGAATAACCACCAGGAATAAACTTTGTCGAAGAATTAAAGTCAAACCCGGAATTTAATTCAGAAAGAAAATCCAATTCATTTGTTGTAGAGTTCGGTACCGTACTGTCATTTTCTCCTTCAAGTTCTTGTTTGATTGGACTTAAAGTCATAAATGGATGATGTGCTTGATTAGGGTGTTGTTGCGATTGTTGTTGTTGTTCTTCCAAAGGTATAGCTTCCGGAACATCATAAAAGGAATATCCAAATTCTTGTTTAATCTTCAGTTGAGTAGGTAATATTGGCTGTTGATTAGGTTGAATCATATTCATATATCCAAACATATTATTATGATCGGTAGTACCATTGGTATCGGTGGTGTTATTGTTAGTTGTTGCAGTGCTGGCATTTTCAGATAAACCGGGAATTGAAGGTAAACTGTCTAACCAATTTATATCATCAATAAAATTAGTTGAAGGTCCAAGTTGAGGAGTCGAAAATTCAACATTGTCAGTATGAGGATACATATCATTAAACTCAGGAATATTTATGGCATAGTTTGCACCAGATTGAGCGGAAAATGAAGCACCTCTTCTCATTGTCGATGATGTAGCTGCGCCAGCGCCACCAGTAGAATTTACCTTCTTTCGCGTTGAATCAAACACTTGACGTGAAAGCGAATCTTTCTTAGCAGTTATACTACCACCACCATTACTACTACCTACTGACATTGAAGAAGAACTTCGTTTGGTTTGGGTATTTGCCAACTTGGCGACTTTTGCCTTGGTGGTATTTATTCTAGATTTATCAAAAACATTCAAATTAAACTCAACATTCTCATGTGCTGCAGGAGTAGACATAACTTCATCTTCAAGATCATCGTCTTCATCATCTTCGTCAACGTCTTGTTCCGTCAAGGATCCATTCCGTTTAATTGATTTTCTTCTTAATCTAGTAATCGCGTCTGAACAACCAGCATGTAATTTCTGAGCATGTCTTAATAACAAATCTCGACGACTAAATTTCCGTTGACAAACTCCACAACTAAATGGTTTCTCTTTAGTATGACTTCGTTCATGTCGTTTCAAATGTTCCAATCTAGCAAATGCCCTCGTACATATTTGACAAACAAATAACCGGGGCTTCCCCGAAGGAGTGGTACCATATGCCGTTAGTTCCAACGGAATATTCTTTTGTTTCTTGTTCGTGGATGTCGTCGTTGTCGTTGTTGTTGTTGTTTCTATAGAGTCAGTCATTGATATCGGAGTATTTATACCGTTAATATTGGGAGGCACAGCAGTATTATAATTCATATGAAAGGGTTGTTGCTGTTGCTGTTGTTGCTGACTAGGTGAAATCATGTGCTGTTGAAAATATTTGTGTAAAGTATCGTATCTCTGTCTATTGTGTGGATAATAATATAAATGTTATACTAAACAAGCTAAACGGGCTGTCAAAATTTTTTTTAATCACGGTTTTTAGTTTGCTTTTTTTTTGTAATATGTGTATGAACAGGTGCGCCCATGCGAGTGTGGGAATTCTCTTTTTCTTTTATTGTTTCAAAAACTAAGATCCTTTTTCTTTTTTACGATATGCTTAAAACCGTATAGTGTAAGAATGGATGTTTCCGCGATTTTTTTTGTGTCTGAACGGAAATTTGGTAAACGACGACACAGAAAAAAAAAAGTTTCTTTTGTGGGGATCGACAAAAAAAAGGGGGCGAAAGGAGGGCGAAGTTGGACAACAAAATCTGGGGGAGGGACAACAGCTATTCAAACGGTAGTTGAAACCGGAAAGCACACAATTAGTTGAAGGGAATGTGAGTGTTATGTGAACCTGGAGTAGCTGGTAACAGTAGTTGACTCCTGTTTGATTGATTGATTAAATATTGTTAGACTGGCTGCCTAAACAGAAACTCTCGTAGATTGATTGGCTGGAGAAGGAGGAGAGGAAAGAAAAAAAATTTAGCTTCATTTTTTTTTTGGAATCTTTTTGAAGCTGGGAATTTTTTTTGGCGGTGAAAGACAAAGAGAGTATGATGGTAGAAATTTATTTTTTAACTCGTCTATAAGAATGTTTTTTTTGTTGGGTATTTAGTCATGAAAAGGTAAAAGGTAAAAGACAAACAAGTGACTAGGAATGTATGTGAGATTGAAGACGTAAGTACTCCCGCATTAGCTGGAAAGGAGGATCTTTTTGTTTGGATATATACGACGCCTGTTCATTTTTTTTGTACTGCCTTTCCAGGGTCTATTTGCTACCTAGTTGATTTTGATTTCCTATGTGGGGCATGGGGTAGGATCTAAATGCGCATTGCGGCAATCCATTTGCAGTAAAATTAAGCAAATTATTGAGAAAAATGTCTGTCTGGAAAAAACAACTGCAAAGGGAAAAAAGATTACCCCACTTTTTTCTCGTCAAACTCCGAGTTATTAATTAACAGTTTACCCGGCGGGCATAAGGCTATAGGTGTCAAAGAACTCCGAAATATTTGACCCTGTTACAACGATTTTGATGGAGCTAACAAAATCAAGTGTATCAATTCGCACTAGACACTATTTCACTATATGGCTTGTCTTTTTTGGCCAGTGATGGATAGTTTTTATTCATATTCAATGTATGTCTTGTTACGTTAGCACAAAAGATTATATCTTATACATGCATGGATATGCAAGTGTCATAAAAAAATGGCGTCATTCTTCGATGAATCTACAACGTTTTCAAGATAAGACATTTATTGGCTTACTAGAAATACTGATAAGACAAGTTTACCAAGCGTAATACCATATTTGTTATATTCAAATATATTAAAATTCCTTCTAATCTCTATAAAATTATGCTAAAATTTGTTCAACTGTATCAACAACAGATTGTTCAAGACTGATCAATTCAAATCCAAGAATTTTATTTGTGGTTGAATTATCATACTTTTGAACCATCAGTTTATAAATAGCTTCATTTTTAGATAAATCTCCATTAGGAATTTCCACCTCAGGGAAATGACTATTAATAATATAAGCAATTGAATCAAATGTGAAATTTTCAGTTGCAACTAATAATCTTTTCCCCTTTGCTTCTTCCCTTTCAAAAGCTACGAGATGAGCACTAGCAACATCTCTCACATCAGCAAACGAACTCCCGAATTCAGGAATGACATCACCCTTCCCAAACTTAAGCACAGTATTGACGACTTCTGCAGAAACATTTAATTTAGATTTATCCTTGATTTCATAAGCTTGAGGACCGAAATTATACATTGGAGTTACAAATGAAATATCAAAATTTGGTGATTCCCTTTCCATATATTCAATAGCTGCTAATTCAGCAAACTTCTTAGAACCAAAATACCCATTAATTGGACCGGTAGTCTTACTTTCTTCATAAGTAATTGGATTCCAACTTTGTTCATTATAAATTTCATCACCATTAAAATGTTTATCAAACCCAAAAACAGCCCCACCTGAAGAAGTAATTACTACTTTTTTAATTTGAGGACCATACTTCTGAATAGCGGCTAATGCATTGACCGTACCGTCAATAGCAGGTAATAATAAATCACGTTCAATATCATCAACTTCAAACTTGACTGGGGAAGCAGTATGTAAGAAAACAGTAACTTCTGGGTGGGTTTGAAGAACATTATCAAAAGCATCTTCATCACTAATTGATGGAATAACAACATAGGAGAAATTATCGTCCTTTACTAAACTAAGCAAATCATCACCTTTTGATTGAGATCTAACAGAACCAATAACTCGGTAACTCTTGGCTAATAGTTGTTTGACGATGTGTTGAGCAATGTAACCATTAGCACCAGACACGAAAACAGTAGTGGCAGTCATTAGTATATATATATTTGTTATATGAATCTATAGATAGAATTATCTGATGAATAGGAAATAAATCTAGTCTTCAAAACAGGGAAGTCATTGCTCTATTTATATTGTTTCTTTTACCACTGTTGGTTGGTTGCAAAAAAAGAAATGGTTTTGATTTCTAATCTTTGTTGCTTACCAATCCCTGGCGCGGCTGGTCCTAAAATGGTAAGCCCGAAAAATATTAATTTGTAATAAATTTTTCGATTACGATGGTAATTAGTCCAGGGATAACTTGGATTATGAAATAGAAGCTTTAACCGAATTATTGTCAAATTGAGCATTTCAATGAGAAGATGACTAACGATTTGCTTAATAATTCTATATCGCAAGTTAGGGTTTACCTTGGGGATAATCTATCTTCATCAATGTCATGCAATTGATAAAACTCAGAAGAAATTAATGGAGATAAGTATTGCATTTAATAATTGGAACTGATATGCGCTAGTGTATATTCACCATGAGGGTAGTTGGATATTTGTACCAGAACAATTTCCTCTTCCACCTCGTTCAGCTGGGGACACGCAAGTTAAAGATTCCAAATTGTCGTGTAACATGTTCTCAAATATAAAGTCTATTTATGATGAAAAAAAAAGCTCTGTTACTTTTCTATAATCTTTTTTAGAATAACCGATGAGTCCTTTAATATATTTGACGATTTTGATAAACATAAATGCTGTAGTTAATGCTGAACAAGCATATGATGCAGCGATAATTTACTCGAACGGGTATAACAACTGTTCCATCATAAACAAAACTGATGGTGAATCACCAACACAGTTCATGTGTGATGGAACCCTTGTAAGTTTAGTCCCAGAAGATGAGACTGATTTACATTATGTGGAAAGTGATGGTATAAGTTATCCGAGTCAGCGCACACCTAATTACGTAGGTGATAGAACAGATAATGACATGATCATGGAATTAGGACAAGACGACCATGAAATAGACAAACGCACTGACGTGTTCGCTTGCTTGTTTAGACTATATAAAGGTGCCTGTGAGTACATATCAACTAAACCTATAGATCCCCTAGCACATGGAGTGGCAAAGGGGCTTGAGGAATCGAGGAAAGCATGTTTAGAGGAAGAAGACTGGATATTGATATCTGAAGATGGCGCGTTGGTTAAAGTAAGTTCCACTCAGAACAGTATAAGTGATAATAAATGTGATACTACAGCTCAGTGGCAGACTATACGTGGAGGCATAAAGAAAATCATGAGGGAGTACGATTTTATATTCGGCACATGGTGTATGGAGTTGACTTACGGTGGTACATGGGTTGGTTACATAAGGTTAGGAGTAAATGATATAATTCCCAACATGGATAGGTGCTTGAAGCAGAGCATTGGCATTATGATTAAAAGTATGGAGGGAAAGGAAACTGTAAGAAACTTAAGAAATTAGGCAATACCCCACTAGGATAGATTAAAATGACGGAACGCTGTAAGTACTGGATCAGAAAAAGTGACTGAAGTAGTGCCTGTTTGTTTATTTCTACGCGACAGCTTACCCCCAGGGCATTGAAAACAACAAACACAACAACTAACGATTAAGTCATAATTTTTGTACCCATAACATAGCGTATCCCACGGTTATACCATTGAAAACTTCCAAACCAAATTTTACCATCGCCACATTTGTTCTCCGACAGTATTTCTTAGGACAAGTAGTTATCCTTCATTAAAATGACAGCGTCTTGGGTTAGTTTTTATCCTTACAGTTCGAATTTTACTGGAGCTTTTAATTGATGAAATATTGAAATAAATTTCCCCCACAGTGTCTTACCAGCCATTCTATTTACTTGTCATCTATACACTAACATAGCGCTATAATTCTGCGAAAATTGGTTGCAAAAATTTCTTTTTTTTTTTTGCGAAAAATCAATTTAGAGATACTTCACCTAAAAACCCCCTGAAATACTAGCAAGTTTTGGTATGCTGTGGTCTAAATCACTTTGAAATTAAGCAATGGTTGTATTTAAAATTTACCACACTTATCTCTTTAGATATTTTCCAATAAATAATTAAGCTCAAAAATGTTACAATTAAGGTCTTTCTGGAATGAAAAGCTTTCACATATAAAAACTGTTATCAGGGGTCGGAAAAGACAACGTGAAATAGAAACAAAGGAACTTAACAAGGAAAGCGCTGATATTTGTTCGCTTCCAGAAGAAGTTTTACTAAAAGTCTTTTCATACGTCAATCAAATTGATGCCATACCTTAGACTCGTTAATGAGTGACTATATGGAGTGGCTACAAACAAATTGTTTAGTTCCATCTATATTTATCAACCTGAACTCACAGAAGCTAATATAGATCATAAAGTCGGAAAATAGAAAAATAATTACTCGCCGATTCAAATCCTGTACACTGTGATTAACTGTTATGACCAATTTAAGACTATTTGGAAAATGAAAGAAATGAAGTTGGTGAAAAATGTATGGATTACTATTCTTAATTCAAATAAGAAATGATTGTTATTTTCATTTGGTTAACAAGTGTAGTTGGATTACTGTTGACGTTGAACTGTACAACTCTGATATGTTTTACAAACAATTTCCCAGACTTGATCAAATCAGTTATCTTCAGGTAAAAAACAATTGGAATTTTAGTACTGACATAAAAGAAAATTTTTTAATAAAAAATTATTCATTTATGTTTATAAAGATCAAGTTTCAGACCCATTGGCTCTTATTCCTCAAATGAAATGCTTGAATTTGCTCCATGTAAATGATAATGTGAATGAAAACGTACTTCATCAGTTTAAGAAGCACAATATTACTAAGTTAAAAATCAAACAGTTGGGATTTGATGTTTTACAATTATCTATCAAGGAAATTGGAGATGTCTTTGAATTGAATGAAATAGTAAGTTTGAACTTAGCTTTTCAAAAGAGATAACCCCTTATGAAGATTTAAGAAATCTTGATTATATAGAGAACCTTAAAATGATTGAAATTAAATGGTGTGGGGAATCCTTTGAAAAGATTATGAACCAATTTGTAGGTCGTAAATTCTACTGAATCAAATTACATTCGTATGGAGATAAGGAACAAGATATTCTGGACCCCAGAAATGTCAAGCTTCTAAAAGGTTTTGAACACTCTATAACGTATTTTGGCTTATGTACTGGTAGGGATGATTCAACGGGAATGCTTGAACGTTACAGGCAGTATGACGTATTCCGATTTTGGATAAGAAGAAAAGACATTGTAGCTTTAAAGGCAAAAACATGTTTCCGAATTTAACCACTTTCTCGATTAATACCCAAGTATATAGAATTCGACCTTGCTCCCATAGTTAAATAAGGTCTTTCGTATGAAGCTAAAACTTACGCCTAGAATATGTAAATAAATTCACTATTCAACAAAAAACTAATTTCCATCAAATAAAAATATTTATGTCATATCTATTAAAATTGTCCTCTTATATGTGCCTGGTACTGGGGATTATTCAAAATTATTTAAAAAAGTTCAGAGTTCCTTCCCTTCCGAATTTCTTCACACAAATTTATACTCCAATTAAACACATTGTAGTAAATGATGCTATATAATTGCTAATAGAATTTTACATAGACTCACGTGACCGCATGTAATTAATTCAGCCACGCCACACGACCCACCAAGAAAAGAAAGAAAAATTCAAAATTTTTTTAGAAGTACCAAATTAATAATCAACCTACAAGTGTTTAATTCAAACAAAAATGGCAGTTATTGAGATTAAAACCCAAGAACACTTTACTGAGCTTACTCAGGGGGATAGTTCTAAACTTATTGCATTATATTTTTATACAGAATGGGCCCCACCTTGTAAAACCATGGGTTCAGTTTTCCAAACCATTGCTGAATCCAAGGCCAATGATTCTAGTATTTTATTTTTACTGATTAATGCTGATGATTTAAGTGAAATCAGTGAGATATTTGAAGTTAATGCTGTTCCATATTTCATTTTGATTAGAAATGCTACGATTTTGAAAGAATTATCGGGTGCTGATCCTAAAGAATTTGTGTCTGCCTTGAACCAATTCAGTAATTCACAACCACAAGAACAACAACAACCAGTTATAGAGAAGAAACCAGTGGAAAAGGACGAGCAAGAAAAACCTCAACAGGAAGAATCAGAAGATGAATTAAATCAACGATTAAAGAAATTAACCACGGCAGCACCAATTATGTTATTTATGAAAGGTTCTCCAAGTTCACCACAATGTGGATTTTCAAGACAATTGGTGGCGATTTTAAGAGAACATCAAATTAGATTTGGGTTTTTCGATATCTTAAAGGATGATTCAGTAAGACAGGGATTGAAGAAGTTTAGTGATTGGCCTACATTCCCTCAATTATATATTAGTGGAGAATTTCAAGGTGGTTTAGATATTATAAAGGAAAACATTGAAGAAGATGACAAGTTTTTCGAACATGCATTGGAAGCTTGAGTTATATACATGTAATTTTAATATACAAAGTTAATTAGTAAAATACTTAGTCTGCGATAGCAGCTAAGTTAGCAGACTACGCTAAACCTAAGCCTATCCAGACTGCAAGGCTCAGCTGGTTGCTGACTAAGTCTGCTAGTAGCTTATATACTCTAATTTGTCAATCTATAGTCTACCCTGTGATATAAGGAAATCCAATTCTGGATCCGACAGAAAGTCATCTTCACTATCAAAATCAGTCTCTTGAATTGGATCACTTAATTCTCCTTCGCTCTCGTCCAAATCCTCACTTAATTTCCTCTTTATATCTTCTTGAAATTGATCATATTCAATTTCCAGTATCTCATCTTGAATTATTCTAAACTTCCCTCCTAATCGATTATATGAATATCGGGCACTATTATATCGTCGATTATATATCATGGGAAGAAAATACCCATCAATCATATTCAAATCGTTGAATGTAACTGTTGGGGTTATATACCTGTGATAGTCTCGGATTTGGTTCCGAACAACTTGTTTAATTTTATTCATTTTAAAAAAATTAGGAAATTTAATCTTGTCTGTTCTTTTACTTGTAAGTGTTAATTTTCTTAAATTTGTCCTTGTTGATCGAATTCCTATTTCCGGTAGTCCTAAGTCAGATATGCTTAGATCGTTAGTTATAGCACTTGCTAGAGTTATTGGAAGTGACTCAGATAATACATGGTAATTTTCTAATAATCCAAGGTTTATAGTTGAATATTCTTGAAATTGGTCAAGAACTTGATTAATTGTATGGAAATCAGGATCTTCGGTAAATTCAGAACTTGAATATAACACCTTCCCCAATGCATGAAACAAATTAACTTGATTCTCTCGAAGACTAACAGGGGAATAATTACCTAATATTGTCCATAATTGTAAATTCGAAATTATCAGTCGAATATCACCAATTTTATACATTTGCTCAAGAACTTGTTTCAATTCTCCCGAGTTTACCTTGGTTAAAGCTGGTTCTTTCTTAACAATTTGAAGTATTGTCTTGTTAAGAAATCTAGTTGCAATTGAATTAAACTTAATTACTTCAATCTGAGACACCAACAGCCTTCCGAAAACAGTATCCACATTCAAAGTGTTATCAATTCCATACCCTACTTCATTCTCGCCGTATTCTACCTCAGTTAAACATATCACCAAAGGAGGCAATTCCTCACCATCGTAACTGATCCATTCTTGAATTACGCGTCGAAATTTCTCCAAAGTAGGTGGATGATATATATTTGGGAATTCCTCAATTAATATAACCGCAAGGTTATTCCCGATTCTATATCGACAATTATGTAAAAAATCTTCAAGGTCAAAACTTTCATTATATTCAACAATACAATCTTGCCTAGGAATTAATTCTCGGGCCAAAAGTTTAACACTGGTGGATTTAGAACTACCCGAGGGACCAGAGAGAACAAGCACACGAGGTGATCTATGGGAAATCATGGAACTTAATGCATTTTTAACTTGTATTAGTTTTGTAGGATTTATACAAATGTCCGATATGCAAGTTGGAGCATATTTATCAACCCATAGTTGTGAAGGGGACGTCGTAGGAGTTGACTTTTTCTGGACATGGGCTTCTTCGTAATCCGAATCCGAATCAATTTGTTCAAATGAAGATTCCACTGGTTGATATTTCTTTCTCTTTACCATGTGTATAAGAAGGTAACCAGATCTTTCTAGTATGCGATATTTTAATTTCTATGAATTTTGTAAAATCCCGTGGTTTTATCACGTGATATTTTTTGAAATATCTGAAATAATTATAGTTATGAACCTATCTACGTGTTGTTGATGCTATAGATGATACTATAGAGTACGTTTTGCGCTATTTTTGGGGGTACCGAAACCACGAACTTTAAGTCGTTTTTCTGACCTTTTCCTACAAGTTTCGTCTACAATTTCATACCTGTAAATAAATCTCGTAGATCTTCATAAAAAGAGTTGAGCAAAATTCTTGGGCATTCTTTTTCAGCTTATTTGGATTCTATTGATCATCGCATTATATATAGATTGTTTTAGAGTGTGGCTTACTGTATGTTTTAGCCAATAAATAGATTCTTTCTCATATGAGTTCGATTCTACAATGTTAGGACGACGACAACAGCTCTTCTTCGGAAGTGATATCCAGAAATGTTACGAGGCCAACTATGTACCACCCGGTCTTCTGATTACAAAGTAATTAGAATCAGAGCTGTAACTGGTATATAATTGGAGTCGTACCTGATATATCTGGTTATCCCTTCTGAAAAGAGCATCCTCGTCCTCATCATTGTCATCTTCACCTATGGTAACTCATTGTTAGTAAATAATTCGTTCGCTTGTGGGCCAACTTGAAGGTTGGTATATAAGGGTTGTTTGGGAAGTTAACTTCTCTAAACTTTTCTCTCCTTGAGCTTTTGACTACACATCCAAAATCAATAATGAGGGTGGCTATGCTGTACTTCGGACCAGGATTAAAAGGACCATAACTTCCCCGAAGATTGTTCATCCATATTCTTAATTCTGGTCCCACGTGCGGCATAGTCATCCTCTTTATTGATTTTGTCTGCCCAGGCGGATAAGCCTTTCAGTGTGTTGGTATGGGTCTGATTATTAATATGCAAAGAATGATCCTCACTTATTTTCACAAAAAGAAGACTCTGGCAATATTGCATCTGCAGATCCAAAACGACACCAGAGTTTGGAAGATATCGAATTGAATCCACTGATGTCTAAGGTTGATGACTTCTCATGGTGATAGAAGTAGCTCATTTGTTCATTCAAAACATTATTCCCATCCATGGCAAACCTGAAGCAATCATAACTGATCGGGATTCCAAGTTTACATCCACCTTTTGGCGAGAATTCTTCCACCATCTCAAAACCACATTACTTTACTCAACTCCAGATCATCCACAAACAGATGGCCAAACTGAACCAACTAACAGAACACACATTCAAGTCACTTGAAAGATTTATGCATTTGCTTTCGAACGACCACATTGCTCAATGGTTATCCCGGTTCAAGTCCAAATACCATAATGACCCCCTGCCAAGCCAGCTAAGGACTACAACTTCCAACATGTCATCAAACTTATCGACCCAAGGAAAAATGCCCACCAAAGACACTATAAGAAACCATCCGGGGGAAAAGAACTCTTGAAAAGGCCTTGGAGAACTAACCACAAACAACTTCATCCGTCCCAGTGACTCTCCCTTTGCATCCCCAGTTCTTTATGTCGACAAGTCGGATGGTAGCAAAAGACTTCGTGTCGTGTCAGTACATGACTGTAAGTACTTTTCAAAGTTGGACTTGTCCCAATGATTCCACGAAATTGCTGTAGCTGCAAATGATAGATTCAAGACAGCATTCATTGTCGAATTTGGATTACGTGAATAGAATGTAATGCCTTTTGGTCTTAAGAATGCTCCAACTAATAATCTTGCAACAGATGATGCTTCACACTGGTGAAAGAAATGAAAATATATTTGCATGGCCCTAAAGCAGTAAGTGTAGCCGAGGCCGATTATACCAATACGCAAGTGATGCAAATGTCGGGTGGTGATAATTATATACATGATGAAGAACTCACAATTGCAGATGACCATTTGCATTCCTGGGAGCCCCAGCATTAACAATCATAGGAATCTACTTACTTAGTTATCAACCATAGTTATCTAATACATACCCCTTCAGGATTGAGTTAACCTACAACAAGTTACTTAATCTAATCACCCTTGAACATATCAACTTGTAGATCAAAGATCCGGAAGTTAGTCATCGAGCCCTGTCACTTGAAATTATATCGAGCCCTGTCACGTGAATTTTGATTTATCAAGAGCCCTGTACCCTTGTTTGTTACATTCTGTGAGCCCCGTATTTTTCTCTTGGTCAGTGAAATGTCATGTTTTTAACAGGGCCTTGTGTTGTTCAAAAGATTTTAGGTGAAAGAAAAAGAAGTGGGAATTTTATTTGTTGCGGATTTTGCAATTTATATAGGGAAAAAAAAAGCCAAAAAAAAAGAGATAATCAAATCAACGTTCGATATTGTCAAGAGTAAAAGACAGAACGACAAATGGAAAATACAACACGGAGTCTCTAGGTGCGTCGACACCGCGTCTTGGGACAAAAGAAAATTTTTCTCCCCCTCTATATATATTATTTCTTATAGAAGTACGGCAAAATAGATAGAATTTACAGTTTACAACTTGAAA